>SJXO01004192.1:200127-282332 GCA_006408615.1 Connochaetes taurinus | reverse complement strand
AAAATAAAAAATTCTCTGTCTCTTTCTTTCATTTCTCATTTCCTGTTTTGATAAAGACTATCCTTGTCCCTCCACCCCACCCTAAGTTGCTCTGATCGGGACCCGGGGGATCCTCCAGACTCCTCCCTGTCTTTGCCTCGCAGCCCAGTCGGACACCACCATTGACAGAACACTTGTTCAGCATCTCTTGAATCTCTGCCTTTTCTCCGTCATCATTGCTACCATCTTAGTTGAAAGACATTCCTTACAGCAAGAGTCTTCTGTCTTCCCTTTCTCTGTGGCTGTCTTTCTGTGCTGGAATCAGAAGGACCTTTGTAAAACATCAGTCATGTCATTCCTCTGCTTGAAATCCAGGAGGAATCATTCCTCATTTCCTTGGATATAAAGCTGCACACTCCTTCATATGATATTCAAGCCCTGGCTGAACTTTCCTCCTGCCGATAGGGTGTGTTCTCACTCAGTCGTGTCTGACTCTTTGCGACCCCGTGGACTGTAGCCCACCAGGCTTCCCTGTCCATGGGATTCTCCAGGCAAGAATACTGGGGTGGGTTGCCATTTCCTCCTCCAGGGCATCTTCCCGACTCAGGGATCAAACCCTTGTCACTTTCGTCTCCTGCATTGGAAGACAGATTCTTAACCACTACACCGACTGGGAAGCCAATGGGTTGCTATCAAATCTCTATACAGTTATCCACCTCTGACCATTTTCACTTGCTGTGCTGCCTGGGAAAGACATTTCCCCCTGACTTTTTTTTTTTTAAATCCTGTGTAATTCCTCCCCATCCTCAAACCTGTCCCTAACCTTCGGGGAAGCCTTCACTCTTGCTGTCTTCTGGGTTGATTACCTGCCTCCTCACGGAGCCCTTTGGAGAAGGAAATGGCAACCCACTCCCATAATCTTGCCTGGAAAAACCCCACGGACAGGGGAGCCTGGCGGGCTACAGTCCGTGGGGTCGCAAGAGTCGGACGAGACTTAGCGACTAAACCATCACAGACCCCGGTGCAGTGCTGGGCATAGCCCTCCCTCTACACCATGTTTATTGCAGCTCTGCCCTGGCATCTCTGAGACCACACGTTCAATCCAGCAGAAATGATTTCTTGTCGAATTCTTGAGTCTTTGCCGCTCAGCACAGGAACTGAGAGAGGTGGTAGGTGGATATGTGCTTATGCGAAACTCTCTTGGATCCGTTTTTTTTTTTTTTAATGTTTTGGCCATGCAGCATGGCTTGTGGAATGTCAGTTCCTCACCCAGGCATTGAACCCTTGCCCTCTGTGGTGGAAGCCCAGAGTCTCAACCAGTGGAGCACCAAGGATCCCTTGGGCATCCCTTGGGCACTATTGAATGTCTTCATAGACTGCTACTATCAGCGCCCTGAATTCAGGTCATTCAGACCTCAACACTTTTTGCTTCCAAACCAATAAAAACAATTCCTCTTTGTCCGTATCGACATGTATATTCTGGAATCTGGAAAAACTGACCTAGACGATCTCATTTGCAAAGCAGAAATAGAGACCCAGACGCACAGAACAAATGCATACCAATGGGGAAGGGGATGTGGAATGGACTGGAACGTTGGGATTGACACAGATACACTACTCATACTGTGTATAAAATTAGTAGCGACCGAGAACTGGCTGTCTAGCACACGGAACCCTACTCAATGCCGTGTGGTAACCTGAAGAGGAAGGGGATGTAGAAAAGGGGATATATGTATATGTATAGAGGATGTGTGTGATACCTGGGGCTTCCCTGCTGGCTCAGCTGGTGAAGAATCCGCCTGCAATGCAAGAGAGTGCCTGCAATGCAGGAGACCTGAGTTCAATCCCTGCGTCACAAAGATCCCCTGGAGAAGGGAATGGCAACCCACTCCAGTATTCTTGCCTGGAGAGTCCCATGGACAGGGGAGCCTGGCGGGCTGCAGTCCGTGGGGTTGCAAAGAGTCAGACGCCACTGAATGACTAGCATAGCATAACTGATTCACTTTGCCGTGCAATAGAAACCAACACAACATTCTAAATCAAATATACTATACTCTAATTAAAAGAAAATGTTTTAAATCCTCTTTGTCTAGATAAACACTGACAAATTCTGTATAACAATTAAGGACCTACCTCCCACCAAATAATACCAAAAAAATCATCTATTCAACTTTTGAAATACCAATAAAGCATCCCCTACTCTCAAAGATCCTTTACAAAATGCTCTTCTTTACCCATTAATATGTTAAGCATATTAGCTTCCTCAGACGGGACAGAACCTGAAGGTGTCAGAGTCCTCGTAAGTCATACGTTTTCGCGATTCACATCCGAATCCTTGAGTTTCGAATGAACAACCCTTGAAGGAGATCTGTTCACATAAATGAAATTTGCGCTGTAGCTCCAGCGACGCTCTGGAAGGGCTAGGTCACGCAGGCGCTTTTCAACACCGCTGGGATTTAATTTCAGTAGTAGCATCGCAGAGAGAGAAAGTGCGCTAATGGCTTTTTAATTATTCTCAGCTTCCGAGGATAAACGGGAGGGAAACCAGTTCTCAGACAAAGGAAGAAAACATTGGGAGCTGAGCAGAGATAATTATGCAGCCGTGCCCTAGGGACAGTATTTCAGAACGGTCCTCTGCCGCCCATCCACCCAGATGGTAGAACTCAGCCACGGTCCTTCTTTCCCCAGCCTTCAGACCTCATCCTCGAAGGCTGGCGATCCTGGGAAGCTGCGGAGAATTGAGAAAGCTGCCGTCACATTTTCAGCGAAGCTGCTTGGGCTGGAGATGACAGAGTCGTAGTAGCATCAGTCTGTCGTGTCTCTTTGTGGAAGTCAGAGGAAGTGTAGCTCTGACACAACGGCTTCAAAAAAACCCCACAAATAAACATTGTTGGGAATAAAATGTTATAAACCTTGTGTGGTAATTTAGAGCATTTTTTCTCTAGTTTGCTTTTCTTCATTGAAAAATCATTGCATTGCAATGTTGGTTTAATTTCTGCTGTATTGCAAAGTGATTCTGTTTATATATCTATATCTATATTGGAGAAGGAAATGGCAACCCCCTCCATTATGCCTGGAGAATCCCCATGGACAGAGGATTCTGGCGGGGCTACAGTCCCTGGGGTCACAAAGAGCTGGACACGACTAAGTGACTAACACACACATGTCTGTGTATCTGCACTTTCTTCTTAATGTCCTTTTCCATCATCTCCTGGTGTACCCCAGGAGACTGAACACAGTTCCCTGTGCTCTCCAGTAGGGCCTTGTTGTTTATCCATTGCACATAAAATAGTTTGCGTCTGCTGACCTTGAACTCCACGTCCATCCCTTCTCCCCCTCCTCTTCCCCTTGGCAACCACAAGTCTGATCTCTATGCCTGTGAGCCTGTTTGTGCTTCGCAGATAAGTTCCTCTGGGTCATATTTTAGATTTCACATGTGAGTAAAATCGTACAGTATTTGTCTTTCTCTGTCTGCCTCATTTCACTTTGTACAATAATCGCCACGTCCATCCATGTGGCTGCCGGTGGCGTGATTGCATTCTTTTTTTTTTTTTTTTTTATGGCTGAGTAGAAGGTTTTAAGCTTATGTCTTTCCAGGAGTGTTCTGGGGAGAGAAGGCTGGCCATACCTCTGTCTGGTAGCACTGATTACCCTGTACCTGCCGCCTTCAACTCTAAAAGTGAGGGTTGAATAAAACATGCATTTCAAAGGTAGCTGTACTTAATGTGTGATCAATTTTAGTTATAGAGTTCAAAGCCTGTTTGAGCACCCATTCCCTTGGACAACAAGTAACTTGGACGTTCACGAAAAAAGGCATGCAATGTCTCACTTCCCCGGTGGCTCAGGCAGTAAAGAATCTGCCTGCAGTGCAGGAGACCTGGGTTTGATCCCTGGGTCGGGAAGATCCCCTGGAGGAGGCAATGGCAACCCACTCCAGCATTCTTGCCTGAAGAATCCCATGGACACAGGAGCTTGGCGGGCTTCAGTCCATGGGGTCTCGAGAGTTGGGTATGAATGAAGTAACTAACACTCTCACTGTCTCACCATTTACTGAATCTTTGTAGCAGGCTAGGGACTAGAAATATGCTTCCGAAAGGGCTGGTCTGAGGGGCCTTAGAGACAAGGTGAGATCCAATTTTGTTTGAGTAAAAATAAGGACAAAGCACAGACGGAGGGAGAATTCCCCCGTGTTCCAGTGATGGAGTCTCTGTACCTCCGTTGCAGGGTACCTGGGTTCAGTACCTGGTCCAGGAACTGAGATCCCAGAAGCTGCCAAGTGCAGTAAAAATAAATGAATAAATGTCAGTTTTTGTTTTTGTTTTTTAAAAGAAAGGAACAAGGGAGGACCAAAGAGATACATTCTAGAAGCAAGGAAGGATTATGTAAAGTCAAAATGTTGCTGTCATTCTGATGGATACAGCACATGGAGAAAATAATTAGCCTTTCTTCCAGCCATCCTCACTTCCCAGTAAAAAACTTTGTAAAGAGAAGAATCCATGGATTCAGGCATGTGCTGCTTTTTTGTTAAATAATGCAGTAGAAGCCAAGACCCAAAGTGTTAGTTTAATAAGAGGGGAAACGGTTGCCTTGGCCAAGAAGTTCATTTGGGTTTTTTCCCCACACGATGTTGCCACAAAGCTGGAATGAACTTCTTGGCCAACCTGATGGTTCAGCCAGCTGCAGTGTGGTGAAGCTGCTGTTTTTGAATGCAGTTTCTCTTAAATCCTGTTTCTACCCAAGGCTGAAACTTTTCTTCAGCACCAGCCTGGCCTGCGGTTACACACATATTTGTAGGACCTTCCTAAGGAATGTCTGAAAGTGTCAGTTTTCTGACTAAAAGTACTCAGACTTTTGTTCCTTGCAAATGTCCATTCAATATCAGCAATGTAGGGAAAGGCTCAGAGTTATGTAGCTTCATACCCTTGAATTACAGCCTCCAGGAAACAGTTGCTCCACAAGTGAAAATAACTATTCCCAGGAAGGAAAAGAAAATGTAACACAGTTAGAAGGTTCTTGCAACACTCAGTGATTGTTTTATTTAACCCACTTGTAAAGCAGAGACATTACTTTGCCAACAAAGGTCTGTCTAGTCACGGCTATGGTTTTTCCAGTGGTCGTGTATGGATATGAGAGTTGGACTATGAAGAGAGTTGAGCACAGAAGAATTGATGCTTTTGAACTGTGGTGTTGGAGAGGACTCTTGAGAGTCCCTTGGACTGCAAGGAGATCCAACCAGTCCATCCTAAAGGAAATCAGTCCTGAATACTCATTGGAAGGACTGATGTTGAAACTGAAACTCCAGCACTTTGGCTGGTCCGTCTAGTCAAGGCTATGGTTTTTCCTGTGGTCATGTATGGATGTGAGAGTTGGACTGTGAAGAGAGTTGAGCACAGAAGAATTGATGCTTTTGAACTGTGGTGTTGGAGAGGACTCTTGAGAGTCCCTTGGACTGCAAGGAGATCCAACCAGTCCATCCTAAAGGAAATCAGTCCTGAATACTCATTGGAAGGACTGATGTTGAAACTGAAACTCCAGCACTTTGGCCACCTGATGTGAAGAGCTGACTCATTGGAAAAGACCCTGATGCTGGGAAGGATGGAAGGCAGGAGGAGAAGATGACAGAGGACGAGATGGTTTGATGGCATCCCTGACTCAGTGGAATGGGTTTGAGTAAACTCCGGGAGTTGGTGATGGACAGGGAGGCCTGGCGTGCTGCGGTCCATGGGGTTGCAAAGAGTTGGACACGACTGAGCGACTGAACTGAACTGAATATTTAGAAGGTGCATGTGTGTTTGTGTGTTCATACTGTCTGTCCCAGATTGTGAACAAAAATTTCTCCTAGTTTTATCTCTTGTCAAAAACTCAATGCTTTATTTTTTTTTTTTAAGCCATTAAGCAGGTCTCCTTGGCTTCAGATATGGTGAATGGAACCACTGGTACTACAATGCTATATTTAAAATAGATAATCAACAAGCACGTAGTGTATAGCACAGGAAACTCTGCTCAATAGTCTATAATAACCTAAATAGGAGAAGAATTTGAAAAATAGCACATGCAATCATTGTGTATGTATAACTGATCGTCTTTGCTGTTACCTGAAACTAACACAACATTGTTAATCAACTACGCTCTAGTATAAAATAATTAAAAAAAAAAAACACGCCAGTCTAGGTTCGATACAGGATACAGGATGCTTGGGGCTGGTGCACTGGGATGACCCAGAGAGATGATATGGGGAAGGAGGTGGGAGGGGGGGTTCAGAATTGGGAACTCATGTGTACCCGTGGTGGATTCACGTCAATGTATGGCAAAACCAATACAATATTGTAAAGTAAAATTTTAAAAAATTAAAAAACAAAACTGCTGGTAATGGAAGATATTCACATAAATGTGGTCTCAGCAATGACCTGGAGGGGACTTCCCTGGTGGTCCAGTGGTTAGAGCTCAGCATGTTCTCTGCCAAGGCCCAGATTCAATGCCTGATTCTGACCTTGAAGGGATTTCCCTGGGAGTCCGATGGTTAGAACTGAGTGCTTTCTCTGCCATGGCCCAGATTCAATGCCTGATTCTGACCTTGAAGCGATTTCCCTGGGAGTCCGATGGTTAGAACTGAGTGCTTTCTCTGCCATGGCCCAGGTTCAATTCCTGATTCTGACCTTGAAGGGATTTCCCTGGCAGTCTGATGGTTAGAACTGAGTGCTTTCTCTGCCATAGCCCAGGTTCAATTCCTGGTTGGGGAACTAAGATCGCACAAGCCCTGTGTTTTGATGGGGGAAAAAATGGCCTTGAAAACCAGAGTTTTGAGATGCCGTAGACAGAATGCTATTTTTTGTGCTGTGGACAGAATGCTGTTTTTGTGCCGTGGACAGAATGCTATTTTTGTTCCCTGTTCGATGCTTCCTAACACATTCCATCACTTGGGAGTGATGACGGTATGGACACAAGGAATACAGAATGAGGTTGGAAATACTTGTTTGCTCTACAGCGCGTCTTCCTTCCATTGCGTTTGCTCTGTTTCTACCTGGACACCTTGGGCGTCGCCGCTTCTCTGGGGCCAGAGCTGTGATTTTCTGTGGCAGTATCTCTCTCACCTCCTTTCCATGCAGTACATGCCTATGCAAGAAGCTGTTGGAGGACGGCTTCAGTAAGGCAACCCTGTGCTGAAAAATGGCATAAATGTGCAAGACAAGTCACCCCGCCATCGCTGGGCGGATAGCAAGAGAGGCCCTAGAAAGAGGCTAAAAGAGCAGAAGCATCGGCAACTCTTGCTATAAAAATGTCTCAGGAGGCCATGAAATTAAGCCCCTCTGAGCCCAATGGGAAGAGAGGAGGACTGAAATCAATTGCTATCATTTCAGGGGGACTCCGAGGAGCTCCGGCACCAGGGTCCTCTATGTCAGCAGAGAAAAGAATTCAATGACGGCAAAACAGTAGATGAGACGTGGTTTATTAGCAAAAGGATGCTTCTGAAGCTTACAGGCAGGCAGGCAAGAAATGCTGCACCCTGAGAATTTACCTGGCTACAAGTTTTATAATCAAAGAAAAGTGGGGAGGGAAGACCACCTTTTCCCTCATTCTTGAGTAGATCTCATGCTTCCCTCATCAGCTCCTCCTCCAGGTTGAGCAGGGGAGTTTTCTTGTCCCTGCATGATCAAGCTAGGTCTGCACATGTTTGCTTTTTAGGTGTGCAGAGACCATTAACTTTACTGAGTGCCCTGGACAAGATGTGGCTCTCATGCCACCTGTTTGGGGGCAGGTCCCACGCTTCTGTCATGGGCTTTTGTTGCTAAGCAAGTCTGCTTGGTTTTGTGGTGAAGCAAACCTGTTTTGTTGAGTTATCAGTAACTCACAGTTCAGTTCAGTCGCTCAGTCGTGTTCCACTCTTTGAGACCCCATGGACTGCAGCATGCCAGGCCTCCCTGTCCATCACCATCTCTTGGAGCCTACTCAAACTCATGTCCACTGAGCCGATGATACTATCCGACCATCTCATCCTCTGTCATCCCCTTCTCCTCCCGCCTTCAATCTTTCCCAGCATCAGGGTCTTTTCCAATGAATTAGTTCTTTGCATCAGGTGGCCAGAGTATTGGAGTTTCAGCTTCAACATCTGTCCTTCCAGTGAATATTCAGGACTGATTTCCTTTAAGATGGACTGGTTGGATCTGCTTGCAGTCCAAGGGACTCTCAAGAGTCTTCTCTAACACCACAGTTCAAAGGCATCAATTCTTCGGTGCTCAGCTTTGTTTATAGCTCAAAGGGCCTCCCGTTTTTTGCCTTTTTAAGCTTATAGTCCACTAGTGGGATTAACTATTGGATCACCTATTTTATCCCTGCCTTCTGTCCCTGTCAAGATGGTTCGATCCTTCAGGTAACCACACTCCAATCCTTCCCCACTACATTCTAAACCACACAGCATCCTAGCCACTGCGGGATTTGAAAACGGTCCCATAGCACTGGTTTGTGTGGATCTGCAAAGTGCAAGACATAGAGGGTGTGACACTCTTAAAGGGTGGTGTGAGCTGTAAGGGAATCGCTCAAGACTCTAAGAGAATACTTACTGCCTCTTCCAGTAATGCTTAAAAATGAACTTATGGGACTTCCTGGCAGTCCTGTGGTTAAGACTTTGCCTTCCACTGCAGGGGGTGTGTGTTTGATCCCTGGTCTGGGACTTCAAGTCCCACATGCTTTGACGCCAAAAAACCAAAACATAAACCAGAAGCAATATTGTAACAAATTGAATACAGACTTTTAAAATGGCCTACATTAACACACACCTAAAAAGAGAAAGATTTTAAAAACAGGGAGCTCATATTCTTTGCTCACTACCCAACTTCTGCTATTATTAAAAATTCAGATTATGACTTTTCCATGTTTTTTTTTTTTTAAATCCAAGATAGTGGATAATGCAGGAAAGGGGCCAAAATCCATGGGAGTTAAGGCTGTATTTTCACTAAACTTTATAATTCAATGTACCGGTTTTATGTCAGTGGATTATATATTATGCACAGTTTACTAGCCATTGACTTATAAGCATTTTATAGTTTAACGATAAAATTAAATGGCTATTCTCACATAAATAGATTCAAGGCAGGTCTTTCCCATACCCACATCCCATGATTTTGGTTGTCTAGAATTCAGCTTCGATTTTTGGCCCCTAGTCGCATAATTAGAATTTCAGAATATGCAAGCTTCCTCTGCAAAGTCACACCTTTCCAGGTTTCTTCTCTAGTCCCCTCTGCTCTTCGTCATTTATTGAAATTCCAGCTACACACACACACACACACACACACACACACACACACACAGGAGTTTAGTTGCTTTACAATGTTGTTACTATCTACTGTACAACAAAATGAATCAGCCATTCGTATACACATATCCCCTCTGTTTTGGATTTCCTTCTCATTTAGATCACCCCAAAGCCTTGAGTAGACTTCCCGGTGCTATCCAGGAGGTTCTCATTAGTCATCTAGTTTATTCATAATAGTGTATACACCGGGTGTCCCTGGAGGCTCAGCTAGTAAAGAATCCGCCTGCCCATGGAGGAGATGTGTGTTTGATCTCTTGGTAGCGTTACCACTAAATCAGATGGTAAAGAATCTGCATGGAATACAGGAGACCCAGGTTCAATCCCTGGGCTGGGAAGAGCCCCTGGAAAAGGGAATGGCCACCCACTCCAGTATTCTTGCCTGGGAAATCCTTTGGGCGGAGGAGCCTGGTGGGCTACAGTCCTTGGGATCAAAAAGAGTCAGACAAGACAGCAACTAAACAACAACAGCCACATATATATATGTTGATTCTAGTCTCCCAGTCCCTCCTAGCCCCTCAAATTCCAGCTGCATTTTAAGTCACAGAGCCATTCATTACTGGGCCATTCTTGGTTACTGCACTTCCTCTCCTGTGTGCTAACAGAGTTCCTACTCTTTGGAACTTATTCTGCTTTCTGACTTTTCATGAGTCTGTTTTACATTTATACTGTAAGCCCTTAAGATCTTAAAGTGGGCTCCATATCTTAACTATTAATTTTTTAAGACTCCTAGTACCCAGTAAAATGTATACTGTTGATTAAATTATAATAGTATCCAACCACATGGAACGTGGCTGCTTGTGAGGTGTAGAATAAAAATGAAATCTGGATAAATGAATATAATGACTAATAAATAAATTAATACATTTATTTATTCATCTGTTTTTTGCCCTTTTACACTTGCTTCTATATTTGCAAATGATAATGTGATTATGCATTTTTAGCAGTGGGATTACAGTACACATTTTTTTCCATTGAAAAATGGCATTTAATTAACAGTTAAAAGAAAATGTATCATTCATGGAGTCTAAGAATTGAAATAATGCTCGTTGCTGAGACTAGAAAAAGCATTCATATAAAAGTTAAATATTAATCACTGGAAGACATTGGTAGAAAACAATCTGTATCATAATTCCAGACATTTTGTAATTAAATCCCATTTTTTAAATGCACAAGGAAAATGGAATACAGAGAAAATGGCAACTGTTGAGTGATACACTATTCATCACCATAAACTACTTAAGTCTAAGATTCATGTCCCTCTACAGATATAACTCACTGGAAGATACATGACTGAGATTAAAATTCCGTCTTTCCCTTGCCTCCCCAAAATGAAGAAGAAATCAAACTCAATTGCACCTTGGACATTTAATAACAAATAGCAATAGCAAATATTTATTTTATCCAGACACTCATTCATCTGGGAAAATGAGTATGAACACAGATAAAGAACGATGTGAATTATGGAAACAAAGGAAAATGAGACTGCAGAGAGACAGACCGTTTGACGTGATTTATGCCTGCTTGCTATTCCAATAAGGCAGACAGCTACTAGGGCTTCCCTAGTGGCTGACAGTAAAGAATCTCCCTGCAGTGAAGGAGACCCAGGTTTGTTCCCTGGGTCGGGAAGATCCCCTGGAGAAAGCATAGTCTACCCACTCCAGTATTCTTGGGCTTCCCCTGTGGCTCAGATGGTAAAGAATCTGCCTGCAATTCAGGAGACCTGGGTTTGATCCCTGGGTCGGGAAGATCCCCTGGAGAAGGGAAAGGCTGCCCACTCCAGTATTCTGGCCTGGAGAATTCCATGGACTGTATAGTCCATGGGGTTGCAAAGAGTTGGACACGCCTGAGCAACTTGCACTTCACTTCATGACCTTGCAGCCTTGGTATCTCTCCCATGGTTATGTTACGTTACAAAGCAAAAGGGGCTCTGTGGATGTGACTAAGGTTACTCATCACCTGGCCTTTGTATTTCAGTTCGGCTGTGCTAGACCTTTCTGTCCTGCAGGATCTTTAGTTGTAGCCTGTGAACTCTTGTTCTGGCTTACAGGATCTAGTTGCCCTGACCAGGGATTGAAACCTGGGCCCTTGCACGGGGAGCATGGAGTCTTAACCACTGGGTCACCAGGGAAGTCTGTCAGCTGACCTTAAGTAGGGCTATTGTCCTGATTTATCAAGGTGGGCCCAGTGGAATCTCAGGAGCACTTAGAAGCGGACAAGAAGGGGAGATGTGCTGGAAACAGATGCCACGGGGAGCTGAAGCGTGAGAAGGACACGTGGTGCTGTTGCTGGTGTGATGATGGAGCAGGCAGCATGGTCAAGATGCGAGTCAGTCTCTAGAAACTCAGAGCAACTCCACAGTACAGCCAGCAGGGAAACCGGGAGCTCAGTCCTACAACCGCAAGGAACGGAATTCTGCCAACCACCACAATGAACCCAGAAGCCGTTCTTTCTCAGAGTCTCTGCGTAAAAGCCCGGTCACCCAATACCTTTGTAGCCCCGTGATGAAGTGCATGGGTGAGTAAAATATTGAATGAGAAGCAGGGGATACGTGATTTCCATGGAGCAAGTAGAAGATGAAAAGAAGTTTGAAGAACACTTGGGAGGGAAGAAGCAGGCCAGGACTCCAAAGATGCTGAGTCTGAATCCACAGGAGGAAAGGAAAGAATACAGAAGGCAGAGGTGGGCAGAAGTAAGAGGGAATGCTGGGGAGGGCCAAGTGGATTGGAGGATTAGCGAGTTAAAGGTGACTTTTTAATTTTGTTATGTGTATGTCTGCACTGGCTCTTTGTTGAGGCAGGCAGGATCTTCCATCAAGTCATACAAACTCTTGGTTGTAGGACGAGGGGTCTCACTTGGGCCTCCTGCGTTGGGAGCTTGGAATCGTAGCCACCGGACCAGCAGGGAAGTCCCTACAGTGTGCTTCGAGATGCATTTTATCAGAGCTTTAGAGAGAGGCTCTAAAGGACCAGGGGTTAAGTAGGGAGGAGGTGGTGACGATAGGCAGGCGTTGAAAGCGTGTTCTGCTTCCCATTGGGATGATGTAAAAAGCGGGGCTGAGCGGGACAAACACACGGTAAAGAAACTTTTTCAATTCTTTCTGAATAAGCGAGAAGCTTCTGTCTGAATGTCAACAACAGAAATTGATGGGAAGAGGCAGGGCCGGAGGTGCAGGTGGAATCCGGCCACTTTTCTGGTCATTCAGTCTGGTCTCATCTGTTCTTTCACCGAGGCATCCAGATGCTCTCTAGGCTGACTTCAGGTCTGTCCTTGTCTTGAATAACTGTCCTCATGCACTTAAGTACTGTCTGTGTCTTCTTTGCTTTCTGAGTCTTCAGATCAAGAGTTGGCTCTTCCCAGCGGGTGGCCAAAGTACTGGAGCTTCAGCTTCAGCATCAATGCCTTCAGTGAATATGCAGGGTTGATGTCCTTTAGGACCACTTGAGTGCTGACTGTTATTAGTTGTCAGACAGTTAATACACTTTCTTAATATTGGGAAATGCGTATTATGGAACTAACAGATGTGAGAGTTGAACTGTGAAGAAAGCTGAGCACCGAAGAATTGATGCTTTTGAACTGTGGTGTTGGAGAAGACTCTTGACAGTCCCTTGGACTGTGAGGAGATCCAACCAGTCCATTCCAAAGGAGATCAGTCCTGGGTGTTCTTTGGAAGGAATGATGTTAAAGGTTAACGGTGAAACTCCAATACTTTGACCACCTCATGCGAAGAGTTAACTCATTGGAAAAGACTCTGATGCTGGGAGGGATTGGGAGCAGGAGGAGAAGGGGACGACAGAGGATGAGATGGCTGGATGGCATCACCAACTCAATGGACGTGAGTTTGAGTGAACTCTGGGAGTTGGTGATGGACAGGGAGGCCTGGCATGCTGCAATTCATGGGGTCGCAAAGAGTCGGACACGACTGAGTGACTGAACTGAACTGAACAGATATCTTCTGTATTTTTTTGCCATCAAGAAAGAAGACAGCATTAGGAACACAGACTTTTATTGATTCCACCAAGTATACTAAGTAATTTCAAGAAATGGGTTTACCTCTTGAAACCTAGTGCGTTGCCAATAGAGGCCGTAGCCCTGGAAAAGCTGTGAGACGAAATGGAAAGCTTCTGAAATTGGGCAGTAAAATTGATAAGAACTCAGGAAAGTTGACGAGTCACGTCAGGTTTGCATAGCCTATCATAAAGATCATTTTTAATCTTATGAAAGGTATTTTACAGTAGGGTTGGTCACTGACTGTATATACTCCAAAATACACATCAAAGAATTTTTGTTTTGTGGGAAGGTCAGTGAACATAGATACTAAGGAATGCATAATTAAGAAAAAAAAATGAAAGATATCACCATATTGACTGAGAAGAGACTGGGAGTTGGAGATATATTTCAAAAGTTGCCCAGTCTTTGAAACAATAATGCTTCAAGAAAACTGCAGTGAAAAAATGCTTGCTGTAAGTATTCCTCTCCTGGCCTGATCGTACACGTGGTTTCAGCTTTTGCAAAACCAGAGATCCCAGAAACCGTAATATAGGAATTCACGTAACGTTAGGAGTTTTCACTGGACCTAGTCATTAGCAGACGTTGGTCTGGTCACACAAATGTGCTGTGGGCTCAGTCGTTACTGAGAGGTTCAGTACCTAAAGTACGTTGGAAAACATGCCACGTTGATGAGCGCATGTCATCAATCCTCTCAAGTTAGCTGTGCCGTTTCTGTTTGCAGAACAGAATAACTCCTCGTTATTTCTCTCTTGTTAATTTCTCTTGAAGTGTAGTTGCGTTATTTTCTGCTCTACAGCCGAGTGAGTCAGCTGTCCATCCAGTCCATATCCATATATCCCTTTTTTTTTTTTTTAATTTCCTTTCCGTTTAAGTCAGCACAGAGACTGTATCTGTTCAGCGAGAGTTCCCTGTGCCACACAGCGGGTCCCCATTGGTTATCCAGAATGTGTATGTGTCAACCCCAATCTCCCAATTCCTCCCACCCGCTCTTCCCCATCTTGGTGTCCATGTGTGTGGTCCCCACCTCCCTGATTCTATTTCTGCATAGCACATAGGATCATCAGAACCATTTTTTAAGTTTCCGCATGTATACATTAATATACGATACTTGTTTTTCTCTTTCTGACCTACTTCCTGAAGAGCCCAAGCTACTCCATCTTGTAAAAGAGCTCCATTTTGCAAAGGTACCGGACAAACAGACTTAGACTTTGGATATTGCCTAAGCTTGCCCCACTGTGCGGGAGCCAATCAGCCCTTAGGTTAAACCTCCTGACTTTACGTTCAAGAATTTGTGATTTACCTTGGAAGTAATGAGTTACCATTGTGATTTACCTTGGAAATAATGAGTTACCATGGAAGTAAAAAAACCAATCAGAAATCTACACACAACCCTATAGAAGAGGGTAACAAATCAGTAGTCCTTCAGCCTGAACACCCCCTTTGTTACCCTTTCACCTGAATATTCCCTATATAAGCACTGTAACCCAAAACTCGGGGCTCCTCTCCTTAGCCACTGCGTCGGTAACAGTGGGAGCCCCAGCTTGAGCTTGGTAATAAAAACTCTCTTGCTTTTGCATCGGATATCGGCTCCCTGGTGGTCATTGGGAGATTTTGCAACTTGGGCATAATACTTCCCTCGGTATGACAGCCTCTAGGCTCCATCTTGAGTCAAATGATGCTCTATATTTAAAAAAAAAAAATTAGAAATTAACATGAAATCCACCCACGTACGAGTGTGTTCTTTAGTCTGCAAGCTCAGGAAGGCATGTTTCCTTCAACCATTCCTTAATAGCAACAGCTAAAGCAAGTAAAGCAACTTTTCCTCTCCTTCCACATATTTTTATTTTTGGTTTTGGTTAATATCTCTGTAAGCATCTACTGCATAACCCTAGGCATATGCCCTTTGACACATGGAAAAACCTGTTTGTGGAAGAGAAGTGAAAAAGTAAAAGTCGCTCAGTCGTGTCCGACTCATTGCGATTCCATAGACTGACTGTATAGTCCATGGAATTCTCCAGGCCAGTATACTGGAGTGGGTAGCCTTTCCCTTCTCCAGGGGATCTTCTCAATGCAGGGATCGAACCCAGGTCTCCCTCCTTACAGGTGGATTCTTTACCAGCTGAGCCACAAGGAAAGCCCAAGAATACTAGAGTGGGTAGCCTATCACTTCGCCGGTGGGTCTTCCTGACCCAGGGATCGAACCCAGGTCTCTCGCATTGCAGGCAGATTCTTTACCAGCTGAGCCACAAGGGAAGCCCTTGATATATATAAAAAACCTGTCTAGTAAACCTATAAACTGATGCCTCTTTAGGAATTTGCGCTGCTGCTGTTGCTGCTGCTAAGTCGCCTCAGTCGTGTCCGAGTCTGTGCGACCCCATAGCCAGCAGCCCCCCAGGCTCCTCTGTCCCTGGGATTCTCCAGGCAAGAACACTGGAGTGGGTTGCCATTTCCTTCTCCAATGCATGAAAGTGAAAAGTGACAGTGAAGTCACTCACTCGTGCCCGACTCTTAGCCACCCCGTGGACTGCAGCCTACCAGGCTCCTCCATCTATAGGATTTTCCAGGCAAGAGTACTGGAGTGGGGTGCCATTGCCTTCTCTGGGGATTTGCGCTACAAAGTGTCAATTTGTAATACATCAACCCTGCACACCACCTTGGACCCTCAACATCAAAAAACCACAGCAGAAGATGCTGACCTTTTGCACCAAAGGATTATAAGCACCAGCAGGATTAACCGGGCGATCTTAATTGGCATCATCTGGTCACAATGTCACGATCGCGTACAAAGCGAGTGCATTTTGCATGTGAACATGTTCCTCTCAAAATGCTAATGTTTCTAGTGGGTAAAGCAAACCTTGCCTGCCATGTTTTGCTACTTGGTTTCTTTTGAGATAGATATTTGTTTTCAGTAACAATGCTGAGATCGGATGGTGTAAAAAAAAAATGATGCTGTTGCTATTATAATTTGAAAATGTTTTGGGGGGAAATGTTTCATGCTGTAACTTTTTTCTTTTTAATGTAACGTTTCAAGAATTTCCATACCATGCTTGCTCAGGGGCCACGCTAATCTTCTTTGTATCCTTCCAATTTTAGTATATGTGCTGCTGAACGAGCCACCATGCTGTACTTTTGAGAGAGTATTACATGACATTAAACGAGATGGTCAAAACGCGCTTTATCCTCTGACAACAGATCCTATAATCTGTGTCCAACTGAGTTCCATCTTCTCCTGAAGAGATCTTGTCCGCGTCTATAATCCCACAAGCGTTATGTTGGTTCACTCACCACAGTACTCAATCTCAACATAACTGGGCAGGAAAAAACACCCCCGTTGGGATGGAACTTTCTGCATGAAACAAATCACGCTGTGTCCACTAAGAAAAGGAGATGGAGATGGGAAATTGTAAGAAACCGACACGGCAACACACTCCTAGATTTTTGTCCCTCTCTCGTCTCACCTTCCTGGCGGCGGTCAGAAAATGTGATGCTCTTAAATAGGAGTCAGCGCACAGTTTCTCAAGAAGGAGATGGAAAGTGAGATTCATTATTTTCGGCTTTCTCCCGCTGTTTCCCTTATAAAGTCACCACGGTCACTCCAGAGCTTTCCTGAAATGCAGGATCTGATGCATTTAATTAATGAAGATGACTTTAGACTCATTTCCACCCTTCCCTAAATATTGTTATGCCGGATGGTAGATGGCATTGCTGAGATTCAGCCAGGGCCATTTTGCATGCTTCAGCCTCTCTTTGTATAAGTGAATTATATTAATTCAGAGGTGAATGATCCTTTGTTGTTGCTGTTGTTTTAAATTATTATTTTAATTGGAGAATAATTACAATATTGTGATGATTTTTTTTTGTCATGCATCAACATGCATCGGCCACAGGGATACCTGTGTTCCCTCCATCCTGAAACCCCCTCCCACCTCGTTCCCCACGCCATCCCTCTAGCTTGTCCCAGAGCACCAGCTTTGGGTACCCTACTTCGTGCATCCAACTTGCCCTGGTCATCTATTTTACATATGGTAATATATGTGTTCAGTGATAGTCTCTCAAATCATCCCACCCTTGCCCTGAAGTAAGGGACTTCAGGGTCAGTTTAGTTCAGTTCAATCACTCAGTCATCTTCGACTGTTTGCGACCCCGTGAATCACAGCACGCCAGGTCTCCCTGTCCATCACCAACTCTCGGAGTTCACTCAGACTCACATCCATCGCGTCGGTGATGCCATCCTGCCATCCCATCCTCTGTCATCCCCTTCTCCTCCTGCCCCCAATCCCTCCCAGCATCAGGGGTACTCATGTTTTATTTTTGGTTCTGTGGTACAGGCATGCTGAATTCTCCTTCCCCGCAAGTGTTGGTGCTCAGTTGCTCAGTTGTGTCTGAGTCTTTGGGACCCCAGGGACTGCCGCACGCCAGGCTTCCCTGTCCTTCACTACCCCTCTGAGTCTGCTCAAACTCATGTCTGTTGATGATGCCATCCAACCATCTCATCCTCTGTGGTCCTCTACTCATGTTTTATTTTTGGTACTGTGGTACAGGCATGCTGAATTCTCCTTCCCCGCAAGTGTTGGTGCTCAGTTGCTCAGTTGTGTCTGAGTCTTTGGGACCCCAGGGACTGCCGCACGCCAGGCTTCCCTGTCCTTCACTACCCCTCTGAGTCTGCTCAAACTCATGTCTGTTGATGATGCCATCCAACCATCTCATCCTCTGTGGTCCTCTTTTCCTTTTGCCTCTGTCTTTCCTGGCATCGGGGTAGGCGTTATAAATATTCCTGCGTGTGGCTTCTCCTCTGCTTCTGGAGGGAGAAGTCCGTGCCTTTGGAGGCAGATTTGCCCACGTGACTAGTGCAGAGTTCTCGGGATGGAACACAAGGGAGAGGTGATAGACACCGCTTCTGGGCCGAGCGCCTCACCTCTGCCTGCCTCTTTAGTCGACCTGCTACAGAGCCTCATTTTGGGACAGAGGCATCGTAAGATCGCAGAGCCGCCATCAGTCAGGTCTGTGAGTCACAAGGATGAGCTGTCTGCAACCTGTCTGCAACCGTGCTGGGGAGAGAGAATGAGGAAGAAGTAAGCATTTTGCACTAGTGAGATTTTAAGATTTTTTTTTAATATGACCCAGTTTAGAAGTCTTTATTAATTTTGTTACAATATTTCTTCTGTGGGTTTTTTTAAAATTATTTGGCTGCAAGGTACATGAGATCTTAGCGCCCCGACCAGGGATCGGACTCACAGTCCTTGCATTGGTCGGCAAACTCTTAACCACTGGATCACCAGGGAAGTCCCTACACCTGTGAGATTTTAGAGTGGTTAGACGCTGTCCCGTGACCTAGCTTACTGGGACTGCAGTATCTTTGGGGGGAATTGTGAAGGAAGGGAAGACTCTCTAATGCTTTCCATGGATGATACGTGTAAGGTCAGCATTTAGTTGCATGTAACTTGCAATTCATGGGGTCGCAAAGAGTCGGACACGACTGAGCGACTGAACTGAACTGAACTTGCAGGGCATAAGTGGACATTCCAAAATCTCTGGCTGGTCTCAGAGGTTACCACCCATTAGAAATCCAATTTGGGGAACTTCCCTCATGGTCCAGTGGTTGGGACTTCATCTTCCAGTGGAGAGGATGCTGGTTCAATCCCTGGTCAGGGAGCTAAGGTCACACATGCCTACAGACCAGAAACATAAAGAGAAGCAATGTTGTAACAAATTCAATAAAGACTTTAAAAATGGTCCTTTTTTTTTTTAATCTTTTTTTTTTTTTTTTAAATCCTGTTTTAAAGCATCTTTTCCTGGGAGGTTATCAAAGCTCTTGACATTATGAGTTCTTAAGTAGTTGAGTCCTTTCTTGTTTAATATATGACCAAAATGTGTTTCATCATATCACAAACCCTGAGATCTCTGGTACACAGTTCCTGGTTATGTCTGAGCAAGAAGGAACTATAGTTAAAAGCATCTTGAGGAAACTTGCCTGGTGCTGCAATAGTTACGTCTTCTCCTTCCAATGTATGGGCGCACGTTTGATCCCCGGTCGGGGAACTAAGATCCAATAGGCTTGCATAGTGAACCCCCCCCCCAAAAAAAGAAAAAAAATATTGAGCATTTATAAACACTCCCAATATCACTAGATTAAAAAATAAATGGCACTCGGAGCTGACTCTCCAAATTCAATACACAGAAATGTCATCTTTTTTGGAGTGAAGCTATTTTGACATGTTGAATTCCAATATTAAACACAGCTGTCATTTCAGTACACATGGTTGAGGACTCAGGTAAAATTAGGATCATGACCAAAAGGGGAAAATGAAGACAGGCTTGATGGAAAGATGAAAGAGTTGATCTCAGTAGAAAAATAGGAGAAAATATGAATTTATGCAGAGAATATCCTCCAAGTGGTGTCTTTTATCCCCCAAGGGAGGAAAAAAAAAAAGCTTTCAGCTAGTATATTTATAGGTACAATTATAAATGTAGTATAATCCTCTTTTGAATTTTAAGAAATCCAGTAGACAAAAATCTGACAACAAACACAATAGAAATAAGCCCAAGCTGCATAGTTTGGGGCAGATAAAACGTTTTCCCACAAAACATCCAGTAACAAACAGCATAAGCTTTGAACTATTTTTTTGCTACTATTTTAAAGCAAGCTGTAGATTTCACTGTCAACTTTTTTTCTTACATTCCTGTTTTGTGATAATAATGTCTATTGACAGCGTTTGTTTCACAGCATGGCATTGTACCCATCTCATTTTAAAATAATAGTCATTTTAAAAAGATAAAGGAAAAAAAAAGTATAAAATCAGCTAGGATTGTGTCATCTGGACAAAGAAACTGGCTTTCTTTTTCAAGAAATCTCATTTGACATAAAGAGAACTATTTCTTTGAACAGAAATACAGGTTGAAAAAGCTTGAATTATTAGTGTCAAACTCAGGAAAAAAGTTTAGCTGACTCAAAGCTTTTCTTGATGTAAATTAAATGATTGCATCACCTTGGAGAGAGAGACAATTTAATGATCCCTTAAAGAATGCTAGTTCTTCGTAGTTCTGCAAAGAATGGGCTTCCCTGGTGGCTCAGAGGGTAAAGCATCCGCCTGCAATGTGGGAGACCTGGGTTCGATCCCTGGGTTGGTTCCCCTGGAGAAGGAAATGGCAAACCACTCCGTCGGACACGACTGAGCAACTTCACTTCACAAGAATGCTAAGATGATGCCATAAGATACAATTTGTCTTTTCTGTCATTCCCCTTCATTTCATGACCCAGCGTCTGTGCCTTGAGAGCTGGTTTAATCACTTAGTCGTTTCTGACTCTTTGCAACCCCATGGACTGTAGCCTGCCAGACTTCTCTCTGTCCAAGGGATTCTCCAGGCAAGAACACTGGAATGGATTGCCATGCCCTCGTCCAGGGGATCTTCCTGACCCAGGGATCGAACCCAGGTCTCCTGCATTTCAGGCCTATTCTTTACCAGGTGAGGCACCTGTAAAGTCCATAAACAGCTTACAGGCCCTCAAAAGCCATGTCTTCATGTCATTGAATCTGCTTTTCTGGTCTTTATTCTTTCCTATGTTCCCTCAGAGTCCTGTTTCAACGAGGATGATAAGAGGGTGGGATTAGAAACAGCCTTCCTGATGAATGTTCTGCCGATTGCAGGACACAATAGGGCTTCTCCCGGATGGGATTTGCCAGTCTCTGGGACTCTTGAATGTTTAACGGGGGCACTGGCTTGTGACAAGAAGCTTGGTCTCAACTTGACGTCTGGTGAGTGATGCCCCGGTTCCCCATTGCCGGGAACTTGACCTTGGGGATGGAGCAGGCAGCAAAGATGATTCAAAGAGATTTCTTCCTTGAATTTTTAAAAAATATTGATTTGTTTGGCTGTGCCAGGTCTTAGCTACAGCACATAGGGTCTTTGAGCGTTGCGGCGTGTAAACTCTTGAGTTGTGGAATATGGACTCTAGTTCTCTTGTGTGCATGCGAAGTCGCTTGAGTTGTATCTGACTCTTTGTGACCCTGTGGACTCTAGCCCACCAGGCTCCTCTGTCCATTGGGACTTCCCAGGCCAGAATACTGGAGAGGGTTGCCGCTTCCTTCTCCAGGGGATCTTCCCAACCCAGGGATCGAACCCCTGGGTCTTACTGTCTCCTGCCTTAGCAGGCAGATTCTTCACCACTAGCGTCACCCAGCCGGGGATCAAACCGGGCCCCCTGCCTGGCATTTTAGCCACTGGACCAGTAGGGAAGTCCCCTCTTCCTTGTTTTTACTTAAAGGAACATCTCTGTGGGTTAGACATGGCTCTCTGTAACCCAAAGGCAGAGAGGTGAACAAGTCAATGGGAAAATAGAAAAGAAGATAATGGCTGCACAGACAAGGGCCTTGACGAAGAATGAAGGATATGTTCGCTGACATCATTCATCGACACCCCCAGTGAATATGGGTGGATGGTACATGGGAACAGACAAAAAGGAGGGCCCAGATGCCCTGCAAACAGGTATGCGGAACACCTGGGAATATGCACCTTCTGGGTGGATGGTACATGGGAACAGACAAAAAGGAGGGCCCAGATGCCCTGCAAACAGGTATGCGGAACACCTGGGAATAGGCACCTTCAGTGCCCAGAAGCTGTCCGTGTCTCTTTCATGTAATATCGCTTGGGCTTCAAAGTTTTTATAAACGGCTTGATTTAACCGGTAAAAACATAACATTTAAATCTAACTCCTTTCAACGCCGAGTGAATTCCGATTGCCTGACTCCTGCATCTTACTTGTGTTCAGTTGCTAAGTCGTGTCCTTCTCTTTGCAACCCCATGGGCTGTAGCCCCGCCAGGCTCCTCTGTCCGTGGAATTCTCCAGGCAACAATACTGCGATGGGTTGTCCTTCGCTCCTCCAAGAGATCTTGCCAACACAGGGATCGAACCCGCATCTCCTGCCTGGCAGCTGGATTCTTTACCACGGCAGCCCCCTGAGAAGCCCTGTCTTACTTAGGTTCCTCAAAACAGTGCTTTCTTTCATAGGAACATTGGTCTTTTCCCATCTCTTTTCAAACGTCCTAATCATCAGTATGCTAAACATCTCATCTTTCCCTCCTGCTTGGTTTCTACGAAGGAGAATGCTGCTACTTTACCGAATTGATTTCACTGAGCATTTGATAAACATCTGACATTTGATAAAGATCTATTCTGCACAAAAAGCACAAGCTGATATAAATCTTAAGACTTGGCTAGTTGTTCCCCACCCCTCACCCCCCACCCCAGATTTACTTTAATCATCTTCAACAGTCTTCATTTACCCTTAGTAAAGACTAAGGGATACAATCGATATGATACGATAGGCTTGAATGTCAAGTGGATTTTGAATGTGTTCAAAGCATGAATGGGCTTCCCTGGTGGCTCAGATGGTAAAGCATCTGCCTGCAATGCGGGAGACCCAGGTTCATTCCCCAGCTCAGGAAGATCCCCTGAAGAGGGAAATGATAACCCACTCCAGTATTCTTACCTGGAAAATTCCATGGGCGGAGGAGCCTGCTGGGCTACAGTCTGTGGGGTTGCAAAGAGTCAGACACGACTGAGCGACTTCACTTTCTCTCTTTTCTCTTTTAAAGCATGAATGTGATGGTTATCAGAAATGACTTAAGTGGGTGCTGGTTTGAATAGCTTCACTAAAAGTCCCAAAGTATGCGTATATATGAAATAACGACAATTTTCTCTCTTTGAAATTTATTTTATTTATTTGGCTGCTCCAAGTCTTCTTACTTGGGGCACGCAGGACCTTTCAGTTGCAGCACGTGAGAGCTGTCCTTTATTGAGCCCATCTTTGCATGAAACGTTCCCTTGGTATCTCTAATTTTCTTGAAGAGACCTCTGGTCTTTCCCAT
Organism: Connochaetes taurinus; assembly: GCA_006408615.1. Classification (NCBI taxonomy): domain Eukaryota; kingdom Metazoa; phylum Chordata; class Mammalia; order Artiodactyla; family Bovidae; genus Connochaetes; species Connochaetes taurinus. The sequence continues at coordinate 259,168 of SJXO01004192.1, read as the reverse complement.
TCTGTTGTTTTCCTCTATTTCTTTGCACTGGTCACTTAAAAAGGCTTTCTCATCTCTCCTTGCTATTCTCTGGAAGTCTGCATTCAGTTGGGTTTATCTTTCCTTGCTCCTTTGCCTTTTGCTTCTCCTCATTTCTCAGCTATTTGTAAGGCCTCCCCAACCATTTCAACATTTTGTATTTTTTTTTCTTGAGGATGATTTTGGTTACCACCTCCTGTACAATGTTACGAACCTTCATCCACAGTTCTTTAGGCCCTTTGTCTACCAGATCTAATCCCTTGAATCTATTTGTCACCTGCACTATATAATCAACCATAAGGAATTTGATTTAGGTCATACCTGAATGGTGTAGTGGTTTTCCATACCGTCTTCAATTTGAGCCTGAATTTTGCAAAAAGGAGCTCATGATCTGAGCCACAGTCAGCAATAACCTCAGATATGCAGATGTACGCCTCTAATGGCAGAAAGCAAAGAGGAACTAAAGAGCCTCTTGGTGAAAAGTGAGAGGGGAGCGTGAAAGAGCTGGCTTAAAACTCAACTTTCAGAAAGCTAAGATCATGGCATCTGGTCCCATCACTTCATGGCAAATAGAAGGGGAGAAAGTGAAAAGAGTGACAGGTTTTATTTTCCTGGACTTCAAAATCACTGCAGATGGTGACTGCAGCCACGAAATTAAAAGACACTTGCTCCTTGGAAGAAAAGCAATGAGAAGCCTAGACAATGTATTAAAAAGCAGAGACATCACTTTGCCAACAAAGGTCCATCTAGTCAAAGCTATGGTTTCTTCCAGCAGTCATGTATGGATGTGAGAGCTGGACCATAAACAAGGTTGAGTGCCAAAGAATTGATGCCTTCAAACTGTGGTGCTGGAGGAAATTCTTGAGAGTCCCTTGGACAGCAAGTAGATCAAGCCAGTCCATCCTAAAGGAAATCAACCCTGAATATAGGAAGGACTGATGCTGAAGCTGAAGCTCCAATACTTTGGCCACCTGATGCGAAGAACTGACTCATTAGAAAAGACCCTGATGCTGGGAAAGATTGAATGTGGATGAAGAAGGGGACGACAGAGGATGAGATGGTTGGATGGCATCACAGACTCAGTGGACATGAGTTTGAGTGAACTCCAGGAGCTGGTGGTGGACAGGGAGGCCTGGCGTGCTGCAGCCCATGGGGTCGCAAAGAGTTGGACATGACTGAGCAACTGAACAACAACATGAGGTCTAGCTCCCTGACTAGGGATTGAACCCTGGCTCTATGTGTTGGGAGCTCAAAGTGTTAGCCACTGGAGGACCAGGGAAGTCCCCCAAATAATGCCAGATCTCTGGGGAAAACAGCTCATAGCTCTTGGATTGTCCATGGCTGGGGGATGAGGTGGGCTTGGGGGTTTGGTCAACAGCTTCATTCCTAGGAAGCACAGAACTCAACCACAAGGCTCACCCGGGAACCTAAGATTTGAGGCTACAATTATGCAAATCCATCTATTGTTGGCCCAAGTACAGGCTATTCATTGTTGCCCTTGGACTTTGCCTGTGAATCCTGAAGACTGCCTTCCTATCTCTGTATATCTACCTCTGTTCCATGCTGGTCCTCCTAAACCCTTTCAAGCTAATTGCTTTGCTTGTACTATAATCTGACATCAGAGAATAATAGCTCGCGGACAAATTGCCCCACTTCTCAGGAAACCTGCGCTACTATATAATTGAAAACGTTTCAAGTCTCTTGCAAAGCTGTTATGAAGCACTTGGGTTTGAACTATTTTTGTCTATTACTTGGGCTGGCACTTCTCTTTAAGAGCTTCCTATATTCCCAACAGAAAGAGGGGTCGTTTTGCAGCAACCAGGAGGGCAGTGTTGAGTGGGCACACCAAAGGGCTTCTTCCCTGGTGAAAATGGAAGATGAGCTTTAGAAGCAGTTTCCCTGGTGCCTGGTGGTGGTGTTTTAGTCACTCACTCATGTCCGACGCTTGCGACCCCCTGGGCTGTAGCCCTCCAGGCTCCTCTGTCCATGGGATTCTCCAGGCAACAATACTGCGGTGGGTTGCCATTCTCTTGTCCAGGGGATCTTCCCCCAACCCAGGGATCGGACCTGGGTCTCCTGCAACACAGGACAATTCTTTACCTACGGCGCCACCAAGGAAGCCCTTCACTGATGCCTAGAATTGGTCAAAAGGGGCCAGAAATGGATGCCGAAAGCTCAGCTTTTCTGTACGCCAGTGCCAAATCAAACGTCTGGGACAGGGTTTCAGCTGAAGGAGAGAAAAGAGTGGCTTTTATTGTTTGGCCAGGCAATGGGGGATACAGCGGGCTCCTGCCTCGAAAAAGCTATGTGTGCCTCCTTGGAGAGGACAGTGAGAAGTTTTATCATAACGTAGGAGGAAACAGACAGAACAGGCTCTGTCTTGAAAGCAGGACCCCATCTTGGGCCAGACTGTGGACTTTGAACTCTATGCCCATCTATGGAAGCAAAATACCAACTGGAAAACCAAGCCCCCAAATGAAAGAGCCCCAGGCCTTGTATCTAGACTCTCAGTCGGCTAAAAGAATACCCTAATTATCTGTGTAACCGAATAGAATCATAAATTCTATTATGCTTATTGGGGGATGACCACAGGCCTATTGATAATTGTCCACTGTTAACTACTTAGGCTTAAGGCATATGAATCATGCGTTAACTTTGATTGTATCTTTCTTTTCCTTTGTTCAGACTAGTTTCAGGGAATTTGGGGAGGTGGGTTTCACAAAAACGAGTCACGGTCCTTGGCTAAGAGGAGACTCTGCCTTGGGCCTGCCGGTGTAATCAACTGCACTCCACTCTCTGCATTGTCCTTCTGAGTGAGGTTGTTTCCCGGAACGCGTGGCTACAGCAGTAATGGTTCAAAGAGGGCATGATCAGCTGGTGGTTGCTGGTGAGGTAACTAGGAGCCAGCATCATCAGTCTGGAGGCCGAAACTGTCAATGCAGGTGCAACGTTGATTCTTCAGCACAGCAGCAAGTGGGAGACCACACAGAGAAGCAGTTGGTTTAGTTGAGAGCAAGACAGAGAGGCACACACCCAGAGAGAAAGGTTGTGGGCATCCGCCCTCGTGATCGAGAGTGCAAAGAGGTGGTGACATCATTTATTTATATAGGTCAGTTCTTCCGGGTCTTTGTCTTCCTTCCAGCCAAGTATCTGGTTTCTCTGTCCACACCCGACCCACCCTGGGACCGTCCGCTGGGTGCCCACTCACCCCTCCGCCCAGATGGATGTTGCAGTGAAGGCTTCTGGGAGGAGCGTGACTTTATGGGCTGGCCTTGGCCCCTAACTTTTGACCCACAAGGAGCCTTTCCACACGTCGGTAGTGTCTCCTTTGTCCCCAAAGGGGAGGGGAACGGAGATCCCTTAATCCTTTACTTAATCAGACAACGTTTTGCCCCTCTTTGTCTTTGCCATGTCTCTTACCTTGAAGTGTTTGCAAGAGACAAAGGCTGGCTATTTACCCTGCTTCTGTTGTTACTTCCATTTCTGAGGGGCCGTTAGGAGACTAACTGTAAATGCCCCAACCGGAGCCCGGCTCTCTCTTGTCTCAGTAAATGCAAACAGCAGGCTGTCTGTAAATGCCTAACCTGGAGCCCATCTGTCTTCTACATGAATGAAGGCTGTTTGCTAGAATCAAAGTAATTTGGGGGGGACCCAGAAAGATCTGGTGCCCAGGAACCCTGCAGGGTCCTTCTCGGTCTCAGAATGTGCCTTGGGAGCCAGACCAAGGCCTAGGCCCTTGTGAAGCAGGAGGTAGGTGGACCCCAGTATGAGCATGTGGAATCTCTCCCCCGTGGACAGATACTCCAGAAGAGGAGGGAGGAGAAGCCAAACCATGCCCGAAAAGGAGATGTTGTTCAGTTGCTCAGTCACGTCTGGCTCTTTGCAATCCCATGGACTGCAGCATGCCAGGCCTCCCTGTCCCTCACCAGCTCCTGGAGCTTGCTCAAACTCATGTCCATCCAGTCGGTGATGCCATCCAACCATCTCATCCTCTGTTGCCCCCTTCTCCTCCTGCCCTCAATTTTTCCCACTTCTTCCCTTTGGGTGGCTAGAGTATTGGGAGTTTCAGCATCCATCCTTCCAATGAATCTTCAGGGTAGATTTCCTTTAGGATGGACTGGTTGGATCTCCTTGCAGCCCACGGACTCTCACGGGTCTTCTCCAGCACCACAGTTGGAAAGCATCAATTCTTCTGTGCTCAGCCTTCTTAATGGTCCAGCTCTCACATCTGTGCATGACTCTTTTCTTGGTGAAGGCTAATCCAGGCAGAGCCAGCCACAGATGTTCTCCAGGGGATATGCCAAGATCAAAAGTTGGCGAGTATGAGATGTTTGTAAAACCGTAAACCTCACCTTCTCCTGAAGTTTCTCTCTCTCTCTCCTGTCAGTTACCAGAGTTTATCGTCCTCTGATGCAAGCCAGCCCTTCTTTTCTGCATTCACCGACTCCATAAACCCTGAGCGATCACCCCTCTCCCGTAAGGCCTGAGTGACCACCCCTCTTGGACACCTGCTCTGGGAAAATGATGAGGGCTAGTAATCAACAGGCGTTCTTTTCTCTTGCCAGTTGCTTTGTCTTTATCAGACTTCCCTGGTGGTCCAGTGCTTAAGGCTCTGAGCCTCTGTTGCAGGGGGTGCTTGGTTTGATCCCCAGTTTTTATGCCCGTCATGTTTTCCCACCCAGATTCTCGCCCTCTGCAGCATCGGTACTATCCTCAGCCCTTATTTTTACCCTACCCAAGATGATATCATCTTTCATTTTTTAATTTTCTCTCTTCACTGCTGCACATCTGGGTACTCTCCCTGTCAACTGAGCTCTCAAGCATCCCGATGGTGAAAAGCTAAGCTGAAGGTCTTCCTTGATCTAGCATTTCAAGAGCTTGCTGTTGTTTGTGCATTTGCTTGGTCATATCTGACTCTTTGCAACCTTGTGGACTGTAGCCCCCCTCCCCCCACCCTGCTACTCTGTAGCCACCCCTCCCCTGCACCATCCCCCTCTGTCCCTGGGATTTCCCAGGCAAGAATACCGGAGTGGGTTGCCCTTTCCTTCTCCAGGGGATCTTCCCCAAGCCAGGTTATGAGTTTGCATCTCCCCGACACTGGCAGGTGTATTCTTTACCACTGAGCCACCTGGGAAAGCATTTTAAGAGCCGCCATCTTCCTAATTATACTTTCCTAGGGGCAAACCCAGATAGATGTGTGAATAAAGGCAAACTGACTGCAACTGGATGCATCAGTCTGATGAGTAATCCAGGTAAATCTGGGATGTATCTGTTGAACAAAAACTACCTTTAGTTAATGGAGAAGATATTCATTTGGTATGTAATTGTCCTCTGATTTCCAATATTGTAAACTTCCCGCTGATTTGCTTTCTGTGGTAACAGCGAGTGTTATTTAAGTCTTCACGTGTATTAAAAGTTAAACCCAGGAGTTATTATGCTCCTGCTGTGATAAAGAAGACAGACAGTCCTTTTGGCGTGGAGATCAGGATCCCTGTGTGATGATGTAAGCAAACCAATACACAAGGTACAATTTGTTGGAAACACTAGTGGATGAGCTCATTCAAGACTGTGGCTAAGATGAGTGTTTCTGAGTACTCATGGGCAGGAAGGCTCAAATTACACCACAATCAAAGCTAAAAATATTTAGAGTTTCTGTTCCTCAAAAGACAACACTGAACGAGTGAAGTGAAGTAAAAGTCACTCAGTCGTGTCTGACTCTTTGCAACCCTATAGACTATATAGTCCATGGAATTCTCCAGGCCACAATACTGGAGTGGGTAGCATTTCCTTTGAAACACTAGTGGATGAGCTCATTCAAGACTGTGGCTAAGATGAGTGTTTCTGAGTACTCATGGGCAGGAAGGCTCAAATTACACCACAATCAAAGCTAAAAATATTTAGAGTTTCTGTTCCTCAAAAGACAACACTGAACGAGTGAAGTGAAGTAAAAGTCACTCAGTCGTGTCTGACTCTTTGCAACCCTATAGACTATATAGTCCATGGAATTCTCCAGGCCACAATACTGGAGTGGGTAGCATTTCCTTTCTCCAGGGCATCTTCCCAACCCAGGGATCGAACCCAGGTCTCCCACATTGCAGGCAGATTCTTTACCAGCTGAGCCACCAGGGAAGCCGCTTAAAGGAAGGTCGGTTAAAGAAGCCCTTTAAAACCCCTTAAGAAGCTCACTTAAAGGAGTGAGAAATATATAAATTAATATATAATATGTGTATGTATATGCATATATATATGTGCTGAATGTATAAACAATATATGTCAGTATCAAAAATGTAGAAAACTCTAATGAAATATGGGCCTGAATAGACACTTTTCTTTCTTTCTTTCTTTTCTTTTTTTTTTTTTTTTGAGTATACTGCCTGGGATCTTAAGTTCTGTAACCAGAGATTGGCCTGTGTCCCATGCAGTGGAAGCACAGAGTCTTAAGCACTGGAATCCCAAGGAAGTTCCCAAATAGACACTTTCCAAACAGACTGTTAGGGAATCCCTTCAGCTGTCCAGTGCTTAGGACTCAGCACTTACACTGACTGTCATGGGCCTGGGATTCAACCCCTGGTCAGGGAAGTAAGATCCCAAAAGCTGCACGGTGTACCCCAAAATAAAAGCCATAAAAACAAAATTAAGAAGAGTATCTAAGAAACTCACTCAGTCGTGTCTGACTCTTTGTGACCCCATGGACTATACAGTCCACGGCATTCTCCAGGCCAGAATACTGGAGTGGGTAGCCATTCCCTTCTCCAGGGGAATCTTCCCAACCCAGGGATCGAACCCAGGTCTCCCGCATTGCAGGCAGATTCTTTACCAGCTGGGCCACAAGGGAATCCCAAAGAGTATCTAAATAACCAATAACCATGAAAAACTTCTGAAGTTTATTAGTCATCAGGATAAGGCAGATTGAAAACATGGTGTGATGGCACTGTATAACCACCAGAATCTAAAAGAAACAAAGAAAAAACAGACAACATCAATGCTGGCAAAGGTGTGGAGCAATGGGAACTCTCTCACAGTGCACAAATTGGTCAGGCAGGAAAATTGCTCAGCCGTCCCCACTAAAGGAAAATGTATTGGCACCCCACTCCAGTACTCTGGCCTGGAAAATCCCATGGACGGAGGAGCCTGGTACGCTGCAGTCCATGGGGCAGCAAAGAGTCGGACACGACTGAGCAACTTCACTTTCACTTTTCACTTTCCTGCATTGGAGAAGGAAATGGCAACCCACTCCAGTGTTCTTGCCTGGAGAATCCCAGGGATGGGGGAACCTGGCAGGCTGCCATCTATGGGGTCGCACAGAGCCGGACACAACTGAAGTGACTTAGCCTACCCTAAACTGAGCAATTTCATGCATAGAAATCCATGTTTCATCCACATTGACATGGAAAATAACTTTTTTAGCAGCGCTGTTTATAATCCCCTCAAGAGCCCCTGGAGAAGGGATAGGCTATCCACTCCAGTATTCTTGGGGTGCCCTGGTGGCTCAGCTGCTAAAGAATCTACCTACGATGCAAGAGACCTGGGTTTGATCTCTGGGTTGGGAAGATCCCCTGGAGGAGGGAAAGGCTACCCACTCCAGTATTTTGGCCTGGAGAATTCCATGGACTGTGTAGTCCACAGGGTCACAAAGAGTCGGACAAGACTGAGCAACTTTCTCCTTTAAAGAAGAAACCCACTCAAATGTCCATCCATAATAAATGAAATAAGCAAACCTTCAGGAGATATCAATGAAGGAAGAGCCTTCAGGGCTAAGTGATGATGAGTTGAATTTCATCCCTGGAGTGGTCTGAGTTGGCAGCTGCTCCTGTTAGCATCACGCACATTCCTTTAGTATAAAATAAGTGTATCGTTTTAAGCTTGCATGTTTACCTTCCTGCTTATTATATATATATTTTTTCCCTGGGCTTCTCTGGTGGCTCAGATGGTAAAAAATCCACCCGCGATGCAGGAGACCCAGGTTTAATCCCTGGGTTGGGAAGATCCCCTGCAGAAGGAATAGGCTACCCACTCCAGTATTCTTGGGCTTCCCTGGAGGCTCAGCTGGTAAAGAATCCTCTTGCAATGCGGGAGACCTGGCTTTGATCCCTGGGTTGGGAAGATCCCCTGGAGGAGGAAATGACAACCCACTCCAGTGTTCTTGCCTGGAGAATCCCATGGACAGAGGAGCCTGGCGGGCTACACGCAGTCCACAAGGCTGCAAAGAGTCGGACCTCACTGAGCGACTAAAAGTACAATATGTATTTTAAGTGCCAAACCCAGTGCCTGAACTGTCTTGAGTGCATGTCTGCTGGGATGAAAGTGTTGTAAAGCAATTTCTCAGATGGTGGAAGCGTAGCCTGCTGCTTTTTTCCCTTGGCGCTACATTCAAAGGTCCTTTAAACACTTTAGAAGGAGATTTAATGACAAGAGAGAGGATCTGCCAGTGAAGTCGCTCACACTTATGTTGCCTAATTGGCTTTCACGATGGCACAAGATGAATGAGTTGTGGGGAATGACAATTGAAGGTCTCTTGTCCCCATATTAAGAGACGCTGTAAGCTGGCGGTAAGAGGCGTCTCAGATAGTGAAGTCCTCGGCTGGTGTCTGTCCTTGACCTCTATTTACTGCTTCTGCGAGGTGAACTCTTCAGTGAAGGACCCTTGTCTCTGGAAGCGTTCCCACTGTCTGGAAGGCAAGCCAGCTGTCTTTAAGAGGAGGAGCTGAAAAGGATCATTGTTTATTAAATAATAATAAGAGTATACTAATTCGGAGCTTTGAAACTGTCTCCCCTGGAGTCGTGGAAGCCTGCGGTGCTGGTACACAAAAGCTACTTATCAAGGCATCTTTACAGAGAATACATGTGCTTAATTTGAGGCGTAAAAATGCCTCTTTTTAAAAAAAATTTTTTTTTTTTTTTTTTTTCATTTTTTGGCCATACTGCAAGGCATCTGGGATCGTAGTTCCGTGACCAGGGATCGAACTCACACCCTTGTGTTGGAAGTATGGACTGTTAACCCCTGGACCACCAGGGAAATTCTGTTTAAAATAACAGAATTTTTTAGACAGATTTATATATTCAACAGTACGTGAACTGAAAAATTCCAGACATGCAAGTTCGATTTAGAAAAGACAGAGGTTGCCAACATCCATTGGATCATAGAAATATGTATGTGTGTGTGTGTGTGTGTGTGTGTGTGTGATTTTATTTATTTATTGGCTGTGCTGGGTCTTCATGCTGCCTGAGCTTTCTCTAGCTGCAGTGAACAGGGGCTGCAAATTACGGTGGGTGGGCTTCTCACTGAGTGGCTTGCTCAGAGCAAGGCCTCTCAGGTACACCAGCTTCAGTAGCTGTGGCATCTGGACTCAGTACCTGTGGCTCCCTTGCCCTGGAGCAGAGGCTCAGGTAAGAGTTGTGGTGCTTGGGCTTAGTTGCTCCATGGCATGTGGGATCTTCCTGAGCCACGGATCGAACCCATGTCTTCTGCACTGGCAGGCAGATTCTTTACCACCAGGGACATCCTAAAAAATGTCTTTAAAAAAAAAGAGAGAGAGAGAGAGAAAAGAAATCCTTACATAGAAAGCTTGTGTATAATGTGAGATATAACCACAGAAGCTAGAGATGATGGTGTATTTCTTATAATAGGTTGAGTCCTCATTCTTGGATTTCCAGCCTCTCCATCTCCTCTGATGTGGTCGGCGTTGTATGATGGCTCTTTCAAAGATCACTCAGCCCTTGAATGTGCATTTCAAGATCTCACCTGCAGGGGAAATCAACAGCAACGCTTTGTTATTCTCCTGATTTTCCCTGAATGGAAAGTTGGCACAAGCTTAAGCTGGGGCCCAGGTTGTTAATTGTTGTTCAGTCGCTCAGTCGTGTCCAACTCTTTGCGACCCCATGGACTACAGCACGCCAGGCCTCCCTGTCCTTCACTAACTCCCAGAGTTTGCTCAAACTCATGTCCATCGAGTCGGTGATGCCGTCCAACCATCTCCTCCTCTGTCATCCCCTTCTCCTCCTGCCCTCAATCTTTCCCAGCGTTAGGATCTTTTTCAATGAGTTGGCTCTTCACATCAGGTGGCCAAAGCACTGGAGCTTCAGCTTTAGCCCCTGTCCTTCCAATGAAACCATCAGGTAGTCAAGTCTGATTCTGGCTTGTTTCTGGAGAGGTTGGTTTGACTTTTGATCCCAGGCAACGAGGTGAATTGGTGTGACTCGGTTACTTAACTTACATGAAGGAGGTGCTCTGCGGGACTTTCCCGGTGGTCCAGTGGTTAAGGCGCCACGCTTCCACTGCAGAGGGCATGGGTTTGACGCTTGGTCAGGGAACTAAGATCCCACATGCTGCACAGTGCAGCGAAGATAAAATAGAGAAAGCACTTTGATAGAGAGTTGAGTCGACCGTTGACATCAGGCCACTGACCATTTTCAAGCCCTCTTCTCCCCGTCCCCTCCTGTCCACACCTGGGCAGGCTGATGACGGGGTTTACACTCTGCAGGCAACAACCTGTGTTCAGGACCCCTCACCGCAGGCTCAGCCCCGAACCTCCTAGAAACTGTCCTGCCTCTTCCCTGCTCCCCGCTTCAAGCCTTCCTGTATCTTTTCTTGGGAGCTTGCCCTGTCCTCCCTAGCAAAGCCTCACCATGTGAGCAATTAACCTTTCCGTGCATTCCTTTTTTTCTTTTTTAAGATGTATGTTCTTTTTCGACTGTGGTGGGCCTTTGTTGCCATGCACAGGCTTTCTCTGGCTGCGAGCGGGGGCCACTCTCTAGCTGCTGCAGGCGGGCTTCTCATTGCGGTGGCTTCTCTTGTTGCCAAGCACAGGTGCCAGTCTCTTGGGCTTCAATAGTCCTGGTGCACACTCTTACTTGCCCCATGGCATGTGGCATCTTCCCGGACCAGGAATCAAACCAGTGTCCCCCTTGCGTCGGCAGGTGGATTCTTAAACCGTTGAGCCACCAGGGAAATCCTTCATGCGTTCTCAATGCACGTAGTTTCATCCGTCTTGACCACTAAACCAGCATGCAGGGGAAAGGGTATCCAACCACCCCGTGGAATGATTCTAGCCGTCAGTTTCAGACCCAAAGAAAACCATGGAGGAGCCCAGTATCATTTTGCAGAACAAGCAGAACGCTACTACTCTGAGCCAAATGAGGGACTCACCCATCGATATCTTGAATAACTTGCTGTTTATAGACTTTCCAATAGCCATGCGGTTTATTTACCTCCCTTTCCTTAGTTAGATGACCTCAACGTGGAATGTTTCAGCCTGAAGTGAGCCTCTTTACCTACGAGCTCCTTGGTGTCTTATTTGTCAGTCTCTTAAACAGTTAATCAGGCTTCTGAGGTGGCACTAGTGGTAAAGAAGCCTCCTGCCCATGCAGGAGGCGAAAGAGATGCGGGTTCGATCCCTGGGTCGGGAAGATCCCCTGGAGGAGGGCATGGCAATGAGAGGGTAACAGGCAGGAAGGCGAGGGGTCTCCAAACGGAGGAAATAGGCTGCAAGTGTCAGACATTTTTTCTCTCTCTCTTAAGTAGCAGGATGAAACAAATCTGTTGTATTTTTTCTCCTTGTCTGTACAAATTTAAAGAGAGGGTTCTCTTAAAATTCTGTGTTGTCAGGATGACAGCTGGTTCCACCAGAACTTAACTTGTCTCAAACCTTGAGCTCACCGATGTGTTTTTCTTATGGAAATGTTTGTCTGAAGCTATGTTAATCAACTATGTATTTACCCTGGACTCTTGTCTTAAGTTGATTCTACCTAAGACTCAGAACCAACTTGACAAACCAGTATGTTTTATTCCTACGTGGTTCTCCTAATTTATGTTCACGGAACGATATATTTGCCTGGAAATCTGCCTTTCTTCAAGATGCAGGTCAATCGTTTTATGGCCTGGGATGACTCACCTGGAGTCCATGTTATCCCCAAATGCATGTTGTGGGTGAGGGGCCTGTGCCATTCTCTGAGTTTTGAGACATTTCCTTTCTTTCATTAGCAGACTTCTAGTAGCAGAGTCGGACACGACTGAAGTGACTTAGCAGCAGCAGCAGCAGTAGCTATATAACATCCGGCTAAAGACAAGCAGGGGGGCACTCTCTCTGCCCCCTTCTGTCTATATCAGAAGCTTTCTCTTTCTCTTTTATACCTTAATAAAACTTTATGACACAAAAGCTCTGAGCGATCAAGCCTCGTCTCTGACCCCAGACTAAATTCCTCTCGTCCGGAGGCCAAGAATCCCGGTATCTTTTGTGGTTCAGCAACAACCTTTCAGCAACCCACTCCAGTATTCTTGCCTGGAGAATCCCATGGGCAGAGGAGCCTGGTGGGCTGCAGCCCATGGGATCACAAAGAGTCCGACACGACTGAAGTGACTTAGCACACATTCACGCAAAGAGTTAATTACAGTTAAGGTAACACATTACAGTGTTTGGGGCATGGCGGTTATCTGCCCATTGTGTGGTGATGCCTGGCATGATGCCTCCTCTCTAATGTGAAAACAGCTCTCTTTTGAGCCCCCGCGGCAGTCATGTGAAGGGTCTCATAGCTGTTCATTTCACACGGAGCATTTTTTTTTTAAATTAAAAAATTTTTTTGCACCAATTATTTTTAAGGCTGCATTTTAAAAAATACCTTGCTCTTCCACTGTCTCCTACAGATGTTTCTTTGGGCTGGATCCCAGGGTTGGGAAGATCCCCTGGAGAAGGGAAAGGCTGCCCACTGCAGGATTCTGGCCTAGAGAATTCCATGGACTGTATAGCCCATGGGGTTGCAAAGAGTCGGACACGACTGAGCGCCTTTTACTTTCATTGTAGTCATATAGTAAAGTGGAATACGTGTTTCTTTGTTTACTAATACTGGCTAAAAGAGAGAATGGGCCTTGATTATAGCAGAGCCAAGTGTGTTATGGACTTAAGGGCAATGCTAACCTCTTGTTTATGGAACTATTGTCTCCCGGCCATTTGGCCAGACTCGTCGCATGTCGTCATTCAAATGACCGTCGTAGCAACTTTATAAAGCATATGCCATTAACAAAATATTTTTATCAGAGTACAGTTGATTTAGAATGATGTATGGTTTCAGGTGTACAGCAAAGTGAATCACTTACGCAAATACATATATTGACTCTTTTAGATTTTTTTCTCATATAGGTCGTTACAGAGTACTGAGTAGAGTTTCCTGTGCTGGTCAGGAGATTCTTATCAGTTTCCTTTTTTGTAGGTGGTAGTATGTATATGCAGAGAAGGCAATGGCACCCCACTCCTGTACTCTTGCTTGGAAAATCCCATGGACAGAGGAGGCCGGTACGCTGCAGTCCATGGGGTCGCTACGAGTCGGACACTCCTGAGCGACTTCCCTTTCACTTTTCACTTTCATGCATTGGAGAAGAAAATGGCAACCCACTCCAGTGTTCTTGCCTGCAGAATCCCAGGGACGGGGGAGCCTGGTGGGCCGCCGTCTATGGAGTCGCACAGAGTCGGACACAACTGAAGCAGCTTAGCAGCAGCAGCAGCAACAGCAGCAGTACGTATATGTCTATCCTGGGGCTTTCCAGGTGGTGTTAGTGGTAAAGAAGTCACGTGTAAATGCAGGACACACAAGACATGTGTGTTCATTCCCTGCGTTGGGAAGATCCCCTGGAGGAGGAAATGGAAACCCACTCCAGTATTCTTGCCTGGACGATTCCATGAGCAGAGGAGCCTGGCAGGCTACAGTCCATGAGGCTGCAGAGAGTTGGATACAATCTCACAGTTTATCCCTCCCCACTCCTTACCCTCTGGTAGCCATATGTCTCTCTTCTATATCTGTGACTCTTTCTGTCTTGTAGAGGGGTTCGCTTGTACCTTTATTTTTTTTTTTAGATTCCATATAAATGTGATATCATGTATTGGTCTTCCTCTGACTTATTTCACCCAGGATGGCAATCTCTGGGCCCATCCATGTTGCTGCAAAAGGCATTATTTCATTCTTTTTCATGGCTGAGTAATGTTCCATCACCTGGATGGATGACATCTGCATACTCACTCTTTTTTTTTTCTTTTTAATTTATTTTTTTATTGAAGGATAATTGCTTTGCAGAATTTTGCTGTTTTCTGTCAAACCTCAACATGAACCAGCCATAGGTATACATATATCCCCTCCCTTTTGAACGTCCCTCCCATTTGCCTCCCCACCCCCAGGTTGACACAGAGCTCCTGTTTGACTTTTCGGAGCCAAACACCAAATTCCCGTTGGCTATCTGTTTTACATATGGTAATGGAAGTTTCCGTGTTACTCTCTCTATGCATCTCACCCTCTTCTCCCCTCTCTCCGTGTCCGTAAGTCTGTTCTCTACGTCTGTTTCTCCACTGCTGCCTGTAAGTAAATTCTTCAGTACCATTTTTCTACATTCCATATATGTGCGTTAGAATACGATATTTATCTTTCTTTTTCTGACTCCCTTCACTCTGTATAATAGGTTCTAGGTTAATCCACGTCATCAGAACTAACTCAAATGTGTTCCTTTTTATGGCGGAGTAATATTCCGTTGTGTATATGTACCACAACTTCTTTATCCATTCATCTGTCGATGGACATCTAGCTTGCTTCCAAGTTCTAGCTATTGTAAATAGCGCTGCAGTGAACAATGGGATACACGTGTTGTTTTCAATTTTGGTTTCCTCAGGGTTTATGCTTAGGAGTGGGATTGTTGGGTCATATAGTGGTTTTATTTCTAGTTTTTTAAGGAGTCTCCATACCGACTTCCATAGTGGCTGTATCAATTTACATTCCTACCAATAGTTCAAGAGCATTCCCTTTTCTCACCAGTCTGACCTATTATTAGGCTCTAAGCTGACTTCCAAAACCCTCCTCCTAAAATCTATACCCTTCTCTCTTCTGTGTACACATGCTCTGTGACTTACTTCCGATCAACAGAATACAACACAGGACACGTATACTTGCTTCCTCTTCTGTGATTATGCTAGATTGGGCTGTGTGTGCTGACTCAGTCGTGTCCGACTCTTGGCGACCCCAAGGACTGTAGCCCGCCAGGCTCCTCTGTCCATGGGATTCTCCAGGCAGGAATACTGGAGTGGGTTGCCATTTCCTCCTCCAGGGGAATCTTCCCACCCCAGGGACCTAACCAGCATGTCTTATGTCTCCTGCACTGGCGGGCAGATTCTTTACCACCAGCGCCACGTGGGAAGACCTCAAAACAGACTGTAGGTCCCCTGTTGTTCACCACCTCTCTCCTTTGCTGCCTCTGTATAAGTAAGCTGCCATGTTCCAGGGACCCATGTGAAAAGAAACTGAGGGCCTCGGTGCTCAGACTCACAAGGAACTGAATTCTGTCAGCCACCACGGGAGCTTAGAAGTCGGTCCTTCCCCGACTGGATCCTCAGATGAGAGCTCAGCTGTGGCTGACTCCTTGGGAGCAGCCTTGAGGGGAAGACCCACCCAAGCAGTGCCCAGATTCCTGATCCACAGGAACCGGGACATGATAATAAATGTGCACAGCCAAGCAGTGCCCGGATTCCTGATCCACAGGAACCGGGACATGATAATAAATGTGCACAGCCAAGCAGTGCCCAGATTCCTGATCCACAGGAATCAGGACATGATAATAAATGTGCACAGTGTTAAATCTCTAAGCTTAAGTTAATTTGCTGAACAGATACAGATAGCTAATACCAGAGGGTTGGCATATTTAGAAAACAACATGATTCCTAAACACTCTTTTATCATTTCTATCAGCTTCATGGCTGACCCATTTTTTTTTTTCTTCCCTCTCCATTCATCTTGGGCTTCCCAGGTAACATGGTGGTCAAGAATCAACCTGCCAATGCAGGAGACGTGGATTTGATCCCAGGGGTTGGGAAGATCCCCTGGAGAAGGAAATGGCAACCCACTCCAGTACTCTTGCCTGGGAAATCCCACAGACAGAGGAGCCTGGAGGGCTATAGTCTGTGGGTTCGCAAAGACTTGGACGTGACTGAAAGAGTCAGATGTGACTGAGCAACTGAACCCACATGCGCACACAGACACAATTTACCTTAAAACATTGCTTCCTCAATGCTCTTGATTCTAAGAATAAACTGGGGGGTGCTTGTGACGTGTACAGAACTCTCATCTTTTAGAACTCAATGCATTTGGCTAGGAGTCTGGAATTGCAGTGTGATACCTGGGATTTTGTTTTGTTCAGACATAGTTGCAAAGCAGTGTCGTAGATTTGGGCAGTTGGCCTTGACCTTGGTTGAAGGTAGGATTTCTATAGCATTTGGAGTGCTTGATATCCGGTAAAGTGTGAGGCCTGGGATCACTTTTATTTTAGAGGTGAGCCCGGTAATTTTTTTTTTTCCATTATGTCTGCGCCGGGTCTTAGTTAAGGCACGTGGAATATTTTAGTTGCGGCATGTGGGATCCAGTTCCCTGCTCGGGAATTGAACCCCGAGCTGTTGCGCTGGGAGTGTAGCATCTTAGCCACTGGACCCCCAGGGAAGTCACTGCCCAGGTTATACTAATGTGCAGCCAAATTTGAGAACTGTTGAGAAACTTGATGTCAACAACAGGCAAAAACTCTGTCAAGGATGCTTGCTAGTTAACCTGATGGGGATGAGAACTGGAGAAAATTAATGTTGTAGCAAATACATACTTTCCTACAAGACTGACTCCTCAAAACAAGACCCATTCCTCCTTTTTCAAGTCCATCTTGTTAAAGTGACTCCTTTGGCAGGTAAAACATAATTGTACAATGTTTGCCTGCAAGATTTTGAGTATCCAAGTGAAAAAAAAAACAGAAGCTGCCAATACAGAAAGTGGAATAATTTTCCTTATTGTGTCTAGATTCTTCTAGAAGCTTGCAGGGGATATGTGAAGAATACATATCCAGAGTTGGCTACATAATTTGTAGTGTGTGTGCTCAGTTGTATTTGGCTCTTTGTGACCCCATGAAGATCCAGCCAGTCCATTCTGAAGGAGATCAGCCCTGGGATTTCTTTGGAGGGAATGATGCTGAAGCTGAAACTCCAGTTTTTTTTCTTATCAGAATGGTAGAAACACTGTATGTCCCTACGGCAGCTGTTTTTATATTATTTCTTTCTTTTTATGTATTTGTTTGGCTGGCGTCAGTTGCGGCACTTGGGAGCTCTGTTGTGTCGCGTGGGGTGTTTCGTTGTGGAGCGTGGATTCTCCAGTCGTGCCGCTCAGGGCTAGTAGTTGCAGGCTTAGTCGCTACATGGCATATGGGATCTTAGTTCCCCAACCCGGGATCAAACCCTCATCCCCTCTGTTGCATGGTGGATTCTTAACCCCTGAACCACCAGGGAAGTCCCTGTTTGGCTTCTTTCTTTGTGCACATTCAACCAACACTCGATACCACTATTTCACTGATGAGTAGAAAGGATAAAGGGCTTCTTTGATGGCTTAGCAGCAAAGACTCCAACTGCAGTGCAGGAGACACAGCTTCGATCCCGGGTCAGGAAGATCCCTTGGAGAAGGGAACGGCAACCCACTCCAGTCTGCTTGCCTGGGAAATCCCATGGACAGAAGAGCCTGGCGGGCTATACAGTCCATGGGGTTGTAAAGAGTCAGACACGACTTAGCAACCAAACCACCACCAACACCACCACCAGGATACAGAGGAAGGAATTCTGGGCTGGCCTCTCTGTATCTTTCCTTCTGGGTCATCGTTTTCAGCCTGAGCGACTGGCCAGTGCAAGACAGGATGGCCTAGATGGGTTCCTTCATTGCCTCTGTTTCTTAGAATCTCACTGCTTCCTTTGTTATTTGAAGCAAGTTGCAGATGGAAATCATGGCAGGGCTGTTAGTCTGCCCGGACTCATGGAAAGCATGGCCGTAGGGCTGTTAGACCCCGTCTACCTCCCCTTACTCAATTGCAGACATCCCCTGCCCACCTTGCCATCACTGCGCTTCTCACCTGCCTCACATGATCAGTCCAGTGGAAATCTCTACTCACCGAGTATCGTGTGACCAGGCAGTGATGAACATGGACCACACGATGTGTATTTCGTCTCCTCCTGTCACATTTCGCTTACAAGACGCAAGTGCGTAGATGACAGTAAGAATTTCAGCGTGGGTGGGACAAATCGAGACAAATCATGTAGCGTTGACTTACACGCACTGTGTAGGATAGACAGCTGGTGGGAAGCTGCAGGGAGGTCAGCTCAGTGCTCTGTGAGGATCTAGANTCCTCCTGTCACATTTCGCTTACAAGACGCAAGTGCGTAGATGACAGTAAGAATTTCAGCGTGGGTGGGACAAATCGAGACAAATCATGTAGCGTTGACTTACACGCACTGTGTAGGATAGACAGCTGGTGGGAAGCTGCAGGGAGGTCAGCTCAGTGCTCTGTGAGGATCTAGATGGGTGGGGCGAGCTGTGAATCAAGAGGGAGGATATATGTATACTTATAGCTGATTCCCTGGGCTTCAGTTGGCAAAGAATCGTCCTGAAATGCAAGAGACCCTGCTTCAATTCCTGGGTCAGGAAGTGCCGCTGGAGAAGGGATAGGCTACCCACTCCAGTATTCTCGGGCTTCCCTTGTGGCTCAGCTGGTAAAGAATCCTCCTGCAATGCGGAAGACCTGGGCTAGATCCCTGGATTGGGAAGGTCCCCTGGAGAAGGGAAAGGCTGCCCACTCCAGTGTTCTGGCCTGGAGAATTCCATGAACTGTACAAGTCATGGGGTCACAAAGAGTCAGAAATGACTGAGTGACTTTTACTTTCACTATAGCTGATTCACTTCATGGTACAGCAGATATGAATACAACATTGTAAAGCAATTATACTGCAATTAAAAATTTTTTTTAGCAATGACAGAGCATGATACTGATTATGGGGTCACACAGCCAGGGAGCCAACCCCGAAGCTGATGTCACTGTCATGAGAACTGGAAAGCAACGGACAGGAGATGGAAGCAAAGATCGACATGGCCATCAACAGGGAAGACTGGCTTCTGGACTTGAAGTCTGCAGAATCGCGTGGATGGTGTGGGCTTCCCTTGTGGCTCAGCTGGTAAAGAATCCTCCTGCAATGCGGAAGACCTGGGCTAGATCCCTGGATTGGGAAGGTCCCCTGGAGAAGGGAAAGGCTGCCCACTCCAGTGTTCTGGCCTGGAGAATTCCATGAACTGTACAAGTCATGGGGTCACAAAGAGTCAGAAATGACTGAGTGACTTTTACTTTCACTATAGCTGATTCACTTCATGGTACAGCAGATATGAATACAACATTGTAAAGCAATTATACTGCAATTAAAAATTTTTTTTAGCAATGACAGAGCATGATACTGATTATGGGGTCACACAGCCAGGGAGCCAACCCCGAAGCTGATGTCACTGTCATGAGAACTGGAAAGCAACGGACAGGAGATGGAAGCAAAGATCGACATGGCCATCAACAGGGAAGACTGGCTTCTGGACTTGAAGTCTGCAGAATCGCGTGGATGGTGGCTACGTGGGTCCCTTTGACCCTGCCTGTCATCAGAGACTTTTGCTGTTTTGGTTACGGAGCACAGGATGAATCAGTGGATATTTGTGACAAAATGCGAAGCGTTTCACATGACAGTGGAGTTGGAGACTAAGGGAAAGAAGCCGTGTAAACACAGCTAGAGATGGTGATTAGTTCTGGTTTTCTCTAGGTCTACCTGGAAGGAGGGCAGGGGTGTGATTCTCCAGCAACAGCTTTGTAATAACACCTGGGAGCTTGATGACGTCTGTTCTTGTTCAGTTGCTCAGTCATGTCCGGCACTTTGCGACCGCATGGACTGCAGCCCCAACTCCCAGAGCTTGCTCAAACTCATGTCCATCGAGTCGGTGATGCCATCCAACCATCCCATGCTATGTCGTCCCCTTCTCCTGCTGCCCTCAACCTTTCCCAGCATCAGGGTCTTTTCCAATGAGTCAATTCTTCGCATCAGGTGGCCCAAGAATTGGAGCTTCAGCTTCAGTCCTTCCAATCAATATTGACCACGTCTGGCACTGCATAATCAATCAACCCTCCTCCCTTTCTTTCTAAGGTTCGGACCCCTGCCAATCCTGAGGTTCTTTTTTTTTTTTTTTTAATGCATCATTGCCCAGAACAGTGTTGGGCACCCTACCTGATCTTGGCCCATGCATCCAGTGTAACAGACTGTAGACCTTTTCTTGATGCATCTGCGGTCAGCACAGACGTGCTTCCCACAGGAGTCTTTGAGGCAAGGATGGTGGGGGACAGCTCACAGTCACCCCAGGCCTCTTTTGGAAATACCGCAAAATGAAGAAGGAATTACCTTAGGACGTGTCTGGCTTACAGGGGCACAAATAACTCAGGACCCAGCAGAGATGCTCTGATGGCTGGATGCTCAGACGCTGAGGGTGGGTCCCTGGGGAGGGGCCACTCTATCTGCTGGGACTTTGCACTTTGCCTGCCGCCAAACACTCTAAACAAGATCCTCACTTTTTGCTTCTTGAAGAGTGAAAAGCTTGTTTGGATTTCTGTGGTCTGGCAGAAACAGATATTTGAGTCGGCCTTTAGTAAAAGCAAGGTGGCATGAAGCACCCTTTGGAGGGCTCATCTGGTGGTCCCGTGGCTAAGACTCTGAGCTTCCCTTGAAGGGGGCCCAGGTTTGATCCTTGGGAACTAGGATCCTTCATGCCACATGGCACGGGCAAAAATAAAAATAAAAATTTGATGAAGAAAGAAAGCAAAAATAGAAGAAGAAAAAAGAGAGCTAACTTTGGAAAAAGCCAGGAAAAGGACAGATATTGGCGTCTAACTAACTCGCATCATTTTGTTCAAATAACGTCAACCATTTAAATACTGACCCTAAGCTATTAAGAAGATGAGATGCTTGGATGGCATCACAGACCCAATGGACGTTAGTTTGAATAAGCTCTGGGAGTTGGTGATGGACAGGGAGGCCTGGCGTGCTGCATTCCATGGGGTCGCTAAGAGTCAGACACGACTGAGCTGAGCGACTGAACTAAACTGAAGCTATTAAGAACTTTTCTTTTCTCTTGTATCTTGATGCTTATGTAAATTTGGTTAAGAGTAAGCTCGCTCTGAGGCTATTATATGAGAGAACATTTGATAATCCTGCAAGCTCCCTTCACATGTCTGACCTTCTTTTATTGCCTGGTCTTTAAAAAACTCAGGTCATTGTATTCCATTAGCAATTGCTTTTGTTATTTTGAACTCCTAGTAATTAGATTTTCTTCATTAACCTGGATGTCTTAGACCTGATGTTTGTTTTTTTTCTTCAACTATGAATTCTGCATTTACTCCTGCCCAGAAAAGAAAATGCAATCCTGAAACTACTCGGAGGCAAGCACCTAGGTTTAATTTTCTTCTCTGATTTCATTTTTGGGGAAGAAAAACTTTTCGTCTCCCCTCTTAAATTCATTGCCTGGAAGTGTGTGAATTCAACTATCTGAAGAAAGAGGAACAGGAGAAAAGGTGCACAATTTTTATGCATGTTTGTGTGCATAGAAAAAGTAGTGAAATTAAAAGAAACAGTTAAACTCCGCGGCTTACATACTCTTTTAAAGACAGCTTGGGCTTCAAGGGATGACAGAACATGGAGACTAGGAATGGGTCAAGCTGTGGTGTTGGAGAAGACTCTTGAGAGGCCCTTGGACAGCAAGGAGACCCAGCCAGTCCATCCTAAAGGACATCAGTCCTGAATGTTCATTGGAAGGACTTGATGCTGAAGCTGAAGCTCCAATACTTTGGCCGCCTGATGCGAAGAGCGATTTCATTGGAAAAGACCCTGATACTGGGAAAGATGTAGACTAGGAATGGGTCAAGCTGTGGTGTTGGAGAAGACTCTTGAGAGGCCCTTGGACAGCAAGGAGACCCAGCCAGTCCATCCTAAAGGACATCAGTCCTGAATGTTCATTGGAAGGACTTGATGCTGAAGCTGAAGCTCCAATACTTTGGCCGCCTGATGCGAAGAGCGATTTCATTGGAAAAGACCCTGATACTGGGAAAGATGGAAGGCAGGAAGAGAAGGGGACAACAGAGGATGAGATGGTTGGATGGCATCACTGACTCAATGGACATGAGTTTGAGCAAATTCCAGGAGATAGTGTGGGACAGGGAAGCCTGGTGTGCTGCAGTCCATGGGGTCTCAAAGAGTCAAACACGACTTAACAATTAAATAGCAAAGGATATAGGTGGGGAAAATGCAAGATACAGGCTGTTTTACGAAGGTCTGCTAAGACAGACTCATCTTGTGGTCCACTGTCCTCTTGGGTGAGAGGAGTTAGCCCTCTCTTTCTGGGTGGAGGGGGTGCTGAATTTTCTAAAAAGAAGATGTATGCCCACTTCTCAGCCGATAAGGAGAGGAAAGACGTGTTTCTGTATCTTTCTGAGCCAACATGCAAAAATGTTGGCTCCCAACTGCTTTAGCTCAAAGTGATCCTTAGGCTATATCTGGGTGCTGCCATATTTTGATCCCCTTCATGTAAAACAAAACAAAAAAAAACTATTCGTTATTTATTTATTTGGCTGTGCCTGATCCTGATTGCTGCATGTTTGATCTCTTAGCTGTGGCCTGTGGGTTCTAGCTCCTCAACCAGGGATGGAACTCGGCCCCCCTACTCTGGGAGCACAGAGTCTTAACCCACTGGACCACCAGGGAACTCCTCACATTATTGTTAATATATTGTAAAAATTTACCAGCATCATTCTCTGTGGACAAAGGTATCTTTATAGCCCACTGATTCATTGTGCCCCAGTGATGTCCTGTACTTAGTCACTCAGTCATGTCTGACTCTTTTGACCCCATGGACTGCAGCCCTCCAGGTTCCTCTGTCCTTGGGGATTCTCCAGGCCAGAATACTGGAGTGGGTAGCCTTTCCCTTCTCCAGGGGCTCTTCCCAACCCAGGGATCGAACCCAGGTCTCCCGCACTGCAGGAGGATTCTTTACTTCCTGCGAAAGCTTTAATCTGGAACCTCAGAACATTAGCTCTTCAGTGAGTAACATCACTGTTATAAATCATATTTTCATATTTGTGTTCCCCATTCACTAGCTCTTCAAATATTTCTGGCTTACAATATGTGCTTTCCCTGTGAGTGTTTTGGCTTCTCTGTTAAATGTTCGCCACGGTTTATAAACCTGCTGGCTCAGACGGTAAAGAATGCAATGCAGGAGACCCGGGTTCTATTCCTGGGTTGGGGACGACCCCCTGGAGAAGGGAATGGCAACCTCCTCCAGTATTGTTGCCTGGAGAATCCCATGCAAAGAGAAGCCTGGCAGGCTACCATCCATGGGGTCTCAAAGAGTCAGACATGATTAGCAACCAACACTTTCATGGTTTATAAAACTTGAAAAATGATAGAGGAGTTCGTTTTGCCCATGATGGCGTCATTGGCAATGTGGGCATACGAGCCTTATGGTATTCCATTTCCTTTCTACACTTTCTCCCTTCCTTCCTTCTTTCTCCAAGAAGACACTCAGCCACTTGGTTCCAGCCAACATTGATCTGAACTAGGCTTCCTTCTATGACTATCCCCTTGAGATACACAACACATCAAAACAGAGAAGGATGTCTCCTTTCTCTTGGCTGCTGACTCCCACGACAAAGGGGTGACTCCCTCCATCTCTGTCTTCCTTCTATCGTCACAGCATGAGGCCCATAAACTGGATATCTCTACGTCCATTGTGGTTTGGGTACCATATCGAGAAGCCTAAGATCCCCAGTCAGTGCGTTCTGCTCTCTTCCATGCTTAAAGCTTCCATCTAAATCTTCCATCTAAATAAAGAAGGCTGAACGCCGAAGAATTGATGCTTTTGAACTGTGGTGCTGGAGAACACTCTTGAGAGTCCTTTGGACAGCAAGGAGATCCAACCAGTCCATCCTGAAGGAGCTCAACCCTGAATATTCATTGGAAGGACATGTTGAAACTGAAGCTTCAATACTTTGGCCACNAGAAGGCTGAACGCCGAAGAATTGATGCTTTTGAACTGTGGTGCTGGAGAAGACTCTTGAGAGTCCTTTGGACAGCAAGGAGATCCAACCAGTCCATCCTGAAGGAGATCAACCCTGAATATTCATTGGAAGGACATGTTGAAACCGAAGCTTCAATACTTTGGCCACCTGATGCGAACTGACTCACTGAAAAAGACCCTGATGCTGGGAAAGATTGAAGGCGGGAGGAGAAGGGGACAACAGAGGATACGATGGTTGGATGGCATCACCAACTCAATGGACATGAGTTTGAGCAAGCTCCAAGAGCTGGTAATGGACAGGGAGGCGTGGCTTGCTGCAGTCCATGGAGTCGCGAAGAGTCAGACACGACTGAGCGACTGAACTGAACTGAAATCTTGGTCAGCTACCAAGCTCTCTGCTTCACTGACTGTCAACTTCTTTTGCTGTCAGAGTACACAGTGGGTGCAAATACATCTTTTGTATGTCCTGTGCCAGTCTGACTTACATACGCCATGGCTAAGAATGAAGGAATGCATGCTTTCTGCAGTTGTGTGCGTAGCACATAGTAGGTACTGAAATGTTTCTGTACTGGATACATGTGGTATTGAATGGCTCAGGATTTCAGGTCTTCACATAAATAATGCGTTTCTTCCTAACTGGAGAAGGGAAGGGACATGGCTCCATACCTGGTGCCTTCTTCGGTGGTGGGTGTACCACCCGCTCTTTCTCTTGCCTCCCACTTACTGCCTGCCTCCCTCCCTCTTCCCTGAGAGGCAGACGGACTTGTCTGAGTCTTTAGGAACATGCTTTAACCAGCTTCCATCTTTATCCCTTTGTCGTGGGAGTCAGCAGCCAAGAGGAAGGAGACGTTCTTCTCGGTTTTGATGTGCTGTGTGTCTCAAGGGGATAGTCATAGAGGGAAGCCTAGTTCAGACCAATGTCGGCTGGAACCAAGTGGCTGAGGGTGTACTAAAGGCTCAGTATTTAATTGTCACCAGACAAAAGCAGTCCATCCTAAAGGAAATCAACCCTGAATATTCACTGAAAGGACTCCTGCTGAAGCTGAAACTCGAATCCTTTGGCCACCTCATGCAAAGAGCCGACTCATCGGAAAAGACCCTGATGCTGGGAAAGATTGAGGGCAGGAGGAGAAGGGGACGACCGAGGATGAGATGGCTGGACGGCATCACGGACTCGCTGGACGTGAGTCTGCGTGAACTCTGGGAGATGGTGATGGACAGGGAGGACTGGTGTGCTGCGATTCATGGGGTCACAAAGAGTCGGACATGACTGAGCTGAGCGACTGAACTGAACTAACTGAACTGAACTGAACCATATATGTGTATGTAACGACACAAAGTTACGTGTTTGTGTGTTTGTACCCACAAGGAGGACTCAGTAGCTGTGTATTTCGTTCCTAATAGTCTAATGCTCATATTATAAAGCTTATCCAATGGAACAATTATCCACACCAGTGCCAGACATGAAACTCTCGCTTGTGTCTTACTTAGAATGGTAGTTCTCGGTTTCATTTTTCTTCCATTGTAAGAGAGTCAAGCAAACTGCAACCTGATCATAGGTTTCTTCTCTTTTCACCTTGTTACATTTATTATGCATGCATCACGTCCTGAAGATTCAGTAAGCCTCAGACTTAAGAGTAAATTATATAAACTTTCATGAGTGACAGAAAGCTTTGTGCGTATCGGTCAAAATGTCAGGTATCTAAATAAAACATGACACTCAAATTGCGTTTACATCGAGGGCCATAGGCCAATCGCTCAGGATGGAAACCCGATTTGCTTAATAGAATCAGCTGTGATGATGAATACGCTTTATAATCTGCAGCTCCTTGCTGTTTTGTGGGGAGTGACTTTTGGAAAATGTTTAAGATTAGGCAAGTATGGGCTATAAGAATCGATGCTTCTGAACTGTGGTGTTGGAGGAGACTCTTTGAGAGTCCTTTGGACAGCAAGGAGATCAAACCAGTCAATCCTAAAGGAAATCACTCCTGAATATTCATTGGAAAGACTGATGTTGAAGCTGAAGCTCCAATACTTTGGCCACCTGATGTGAAGAACTGACTCATTGGAAAAGATCCTGACGCTGGGAAAGATTGAGGGCAGGAGGAGAAGGGGACGACAGAGGATGAGATGGTTGGATGGCATCAGTGACTCAATGGACATGAGTTTGAGCAAACTCTGGGAGCTGGTGATGGACAGGGAGGCCTGGTGTGCTGCAGTCCATGGGATTGCAGAGTCGGACACTTCTGAGCAGCTGAACTGAACTGATGGGTTTGAAAATTTCCAAATGTTGCAACTCTGAAGGATTTACTACCAGGTTAATAATTCTGAGTGTTGATGAGATTATAGAGGTTGAGGATTATAGGATTTGATTTCTCTTAATACCCGAGAGGTGATCGGCCTTCTTATTAAGATTCTGGAAAATAATTTGCAAATACGATCGTACAGGGCAGAAGGTTAATTGCTTCCTGTCTTTTGAAAAATCTCTCTTGTATACACATTTCTCTGTACGAATATACTTCAGCTTTGTATTTCCTTTAATAGAGATACTATAGAGACTTCGGTGGTGGTCTAGTGGTTAAGACTCCATGCTTCCACTGGGGCAGGGGGCCATGGGTTCAGCCCGTAGGGGTAACTAATATCCCACATGCTGAGCAGTGCAGTCAAAGGAAAAAAAAAAAAAAAGGAGCGACACGATAGGACTTCAGTTGTTAGAAATCGTCATGTAAAACAAAGGAAAAAACAAAATACGGCCGTAGCTCGCACTGGTGAACTGCATATCCCGAACTATATGTATGAAAATAAATTCCCAAGGCTGAATTCTAAGTAAACCAGCTCTCTCTGATCTTTGCTCACAGAGATTAACTGCTAAGGAGGAGTGAGAAGAAGATGGTGACCCAGGTGCCACAGCAGTTTTATTTTTAATTTTGGTATTAAAATCAAGTTCCCAGGGCTTTCTTTTCCAGTGGTCCAGTAGTTGAGACTGTGTACTTCTGATGTAGGGATCAAGGGTTTGATCCCCGCTTAGGGAACTGAGATTCCACATGCCACAAAGTGCGGGTCAAAAAATAAAAATAGCAGCAAGAATGATAGTAATTAAAAAAAAAGATTTAAAAATATATTAAAAAAAACTCAAGTTCCCAGTTATACTCATCTTAAAGTAACATAAAATTTGTTTCTATTTTTTCCTGCCAAGAATACATTTAATTGGGCAGAAGTGGATAGAATTCTCAGAGGCTGGTGTGCTTATTGGCACTCATACAGGGCCAAGGGTAGTCTTCCATACCTTAAGAAAATGAAGTGGCTTGATCATTTTCACTAAATAAGTATTGTCTGGCAGACAGTTTATACATAGTGACTTTCTGACAAATAATGACTAGCTGTTCTCAGAGAATTATAAGTAAACTCATGTCAATTATTTACGGATCAACCTATCCATTCATCATCCATCCATCCATCCATATATCGAATGAGTATCTAGCATCTGAAATAATGGACACTTACAGACATGGTTGCCATGTTCTTTATTATTTCCCTGTTCATTTCCATCCTACATCTACCCTGCCCCCCCCCCCAAAAATCTGGATCCTCAATTTGATATTTATTTTTTGTCATTTGTCTTTAAAGTGATGCTGTGAATTAGGTATCCAGAAACAACACATAGACTTCTTTTGCATAATTTACAATTTGACAGAAACGCTATTATATTGTGCATATCCTTCTGATTTTTACCATCCCGTGCTATTTTTGTTAGAGACTGTTGTCCGTTCATCTATCTGTGCTTGGCTCATTTGACCTCCCACACAAGTATTTCATTGCATGAATATCCAACCTATGATTTTGTCTGTATCCCCTGAATGGAAAATTGAGTTGCTTCCACTTGGCAACCCCCTCCAGCACTCTTGCCTGGAGAATCCCAGGGATGGCAGAGCCTGGTGGGCTGCCATCTATGGGTTCGCACACAGTCGGACACACTGAAGCGATTTAGCAGTTAGCCACTTTTCTCCTGTGATAGGAAATGCCTTAAGGAACCTTCCTGAACATGTCATTTTTAAGACAGATATGAGTGTTTCTTTAACTTGTATAATGAGGAATGAATTTTTTAGCTCAGAGGGCAGATATATACCTATAATGTTCTCCATTGTAGAGTCTGCACAAACACCTGGCGTTTGAGATAGGCACACTTTTTAATATTTGCCAATGTTATGGTTATAGAATGGGTTTCCCTGGTGGCTCAGTGGTAATGAATCCGCCTGCCATGAAGCAACTGCAGGAGACTTGGGTTCAATCCCTGACGGGGAAGATCCCCTGGAGGAGGGCCTGGCAACCCACTAGTATTCTTGTCTGGAGACTTCCATGGACAGAGAGCCTGGTGGGCTACAGTCCGTGGGGTTGCAAAGAGTCAGGCACGACTGAACAACTGCACAACCAAGCTATGGCTAAAGAATTTTGTTGTAGTTTTGAAGTTATCAACGTGTTAATCATTTTCTTCTTGACTTGCACCCTTTGTCCAGGTGATGAAAACTCTTGCTATTCAAAGTCATAACATTTTAATATATGTAGTTCTAGAAGTTTTCAGGTGTTGCTTTTCACATTGAGGTACAACGGATTACATTTTCTTTCAGAGTAACACTTTCAAAACCGTCTGGCTTCTGAAGTCTTTAATAATCCTACACTCAGATAGCTAACAGAGAAGGCAGTGGCACCCCACTGCAGTCCTCTTGCCTGGAAAATCCCGTGGACGGAGGAGCCTGGTTGGCTGCAGTCCATGGGGTCACTGGGAGTCGGACACGACTGAGCAACTTCACTTTCACCTTTCACTTTCATGCATTGGAGAAGGAAATGGCAACCCACTCCAGTGTTCTTGCCTGGAGAATCCCAGGGACGGGGGAGCCTGGTGGGCTGCCGTCTATGGGGTCGCACGGAGTCAGACACGACCGAAGTGACTTAGCAGCAGCAGCAGCGGCAGATAGCTAAGATGCGAGAAACATTGGAGGAGGTGAGGAATGGAAAATAAAATGGATTTAGCACACTCAGGCTTCATCACCGACCCACATAAAGAGGATCACTGTGACTCTGAATTATCACTAGCAGCCTGAACAGGAGCAGATGTAGACGTGAGGCAGAGTTGACCCCAAGGAGAGCATTTTGATATTAGCAGCCTGCCATTTTGCCAGCAATTAGCATTCCAGGTGCCTCAAGCAGTAAAGAATTCACCGGCCAATGCAGTAGATACGGTTTTGGTCCCGGGTTGGGAAGATCCCCCGGAGGAGGAAATGGCAACCCACTCCAGTATTAGTTAGTTACTTCAGTCGCTCAGTCGTGTCCGACTCTTTGCGACCCCATGAACCGCAGCACGCCAGGCCTCCCTGTCCGTCACCAGCTCCAGGAGTCCACCCAAACCCACATCCATTGAGTCAGTGATGCCATCCAACCATTTCATCCTCTGTCATCCCCTTCTCCTCCTGCCCTCAGTCTTTCCCAGCATCAGGGTCTTTTCACATGAGTCAGCTTTTCGCATCAGGTGGCCAAAGGATTGGAGTTTCAGCTTCAACATCAGTCCCTCCAGTGAACACCCAGGACTGATCTTTGGGATGGACTGGTTGGATCTCCTTGCACTCCAAGGGACTCTCAAGAGTCTTCTCCAGCACCACAGCTCAAAAGCATCAATTCTTCAGTGCTCAGCTTTCTTTATAGTCCAACGCTCATATCCATACATGACTACTA
This sequence comes from Connochaetes taurinus, assembly GCA_006408615.1. Classification (NCBI taxonomy): domain Eukaryota; kingdom Metazoa; phylum Chordata; class Mammalia; order Artiodactyla; family Bovidae; genus Connochaetes; species Connochaetes taurinus. The sequence goes on along the minus strand of SJXO01004192.1, from coordinate 229,510 downwards.
GAAAAACCGCAGCCTTGACTAGATGGACCTTTGTTGGCAAAATAATGTCTCTGCTTTTTAATATGCTGTCTAGGTTGACCATAACCTTCCTTCCAAGGAGCAAGCATCTTTTAATTATATTTCCAGCCTTTTCCACATGCATATCCCTCCTGTTTAAGGGTCTAGGATGTTTATGCTGCAGCTTCCCTGGGATCTTTCTTAAGTCACTTTCCTCTCATTCCAGCAGGAGATACCATCACATACGATATCTCACTCCCCAAGCTCATCAACTCCTGCAGAGCTGGGCTGAGCTGAGCACAGGCCCCCGTGACTAAGTTCGGTTTCTTTCTCTTGGCTATTCTGCACACTGACATTTTTGTTTCATAAATTATTCCGTATCATCATTCTGAATCAATTTAGTAGGACCTGATCGATGCTGCCTAAATAGATAAAAATTGTATTTTTCAGCCAGTTCAGACAGTATTGATCTGAGAGCAGAGGTGACTGTATTAATCAATGGAGGTGCTACCCTTTCCCCCCATCTCAGTCGCCGGTCAGAACCAGATGGAAGTATCTTGTGATTCAGAATGATCGGTGCACAGAATTCTTACAAAGACTTGTAAGAAACCCACGTCACCTTTCCCATGAGCTGGCTGGAAGCCAGTCTGGAAAGTCAGAGCAAGTGCAAACGATTACAGTTATCATTGTTCCAGACCTAGCCTTTGGTTCTGTTTTGTAGTTGTGGGGTGCGTTACCTGGAGGTGTTTGTGTAAGGTTACAGTGGCAGGGGGGTGGTCCAAATATGCCAGCGTAAGTTCCTGGTATATGGAGGTGCAAGCAAGCTCCTGAGAACTAGCACGGTGCTGTCAGCTTTTTTTTAAAAAAAATGGACAACGTGAGTTATGAGTCAGGTTTTATCTGGGGACGAAATGAGGACTATAGCCTGGGATAGAGCACCCTAGATAGCTCTGAGAGACTGCTCCAAAGAGGCAAGGGGGAAGGTCAGTAGATATGTAATTTTAGTGAAGGGATAGTACATGCAATCGAGCACATATTTACTTTTTTCCCAGAAGGTTTCTGCTCGTCTTGTGAGGGTTATTGCTCGTCCTGAGGAGCAGACATCATCAGGAAGGATTTTAGTGCATTTCTAGATATGAAGAGATGCAAGAATTGCATGCATCAAATCAGCTTCTGAAAATATAGAACTCTCTGAAGACCTGTCTTGCCACTTTTTCCCAGAGCATAGATGCCTCCTGTCTGCTCTCCACTCTGAGCTCCTTGCAGGGGGTGTTGAAAAGTCAGCGGCCGCAGCACCTGATTGAATCCTTGTAGAGGCAGATGGCAGGGGCCCTTTTTGTTGTTCAGTTGCTCCCTTGTGTCAGACTCTTTGTGACCCCATGGACTGCAGCACACCAGGCCTCTCTGTCCATCACCAACTCCCGGAGCTTGCTCAAACTCATGTCCATCGAGTTGGTGATGCCATCCAACCGTCTCATCCTCAGTCGTCCCCTTCTCCTCCCGCCTTCAATCTTTCCCAGCATCAGGGTCTTTTCCAATGAGTCGGTTCTCCGTGTCAGGTGGCCAAAGGTATTTGTGATTGACAGTGCCTGCTACAGCACGGAGACTTAGGTCAGGTTCCCCACAGGCTGACCCGGGATAAGGAATCTCAGGATCCCAAGGAAGGGAAGCCAGCCATAGGAGGAGAAGGCAGGGCAGGAAGGAGGGGAGACAAAAGTTGGTGATTTCTGCCAAGTCCCACCTTCAGCCTGATCTCTGTAGCATGCTTGGATGTAAACAGCATCTTAGGGGATTTTTTTGTATGTGTTTGCCTAAAGGCCAGGGAGCTGGGCATGTGGATTTACCCCTCTTCAGTCATCGCCTACATAGTTTGGGGCTTGAGGATATATTGGGGGTGGAGGTGCCACGTGGGAAGGGCATTTGGACCCCTGACACGTCTCTCGGTTCCAGCCCAAAGACACGAGACCTCCTGATGGAGACAGTCCAGAAAAAGAGCCAAGAGGTGCGAGGTGTGCGCATAGAGCTGGCATGAAGGATCCGCTGGGAACAGGGCAGGGAGGCAATCACATCGGCTGGAATGGCCACTCAGGGATTGTCCAGCTGAAAACGCAATAATCTATAGGCTCTGCAGTGATGCGGACTGTGGCAAATCAAAGCCTTCAAACCGAAAGGGAGAACGGGATGGAGGGAAGGCGGAAGGAGAAAGAAAGAGGAAGACAGAAAAAAAAAAAAGAGAGAAAGAAAGGGACAGAGGGAGGGAAAGAGGATTGAGGGGAAAAATAAAAAAGAAAGAAGCAAAGAAAGAGACCAGAAATCCATCTTCATCTCAAATCTGCATCGCAAGGGAAATAATATTATTGTTGATGGTTTTCTCAGCAATCATCCTTGAAGGAAATTGCCTAGTCAAATAAAGTCCTTTTAAAAACAGATTCTGGCAGACATATGTACTGGATGCCTGATGATGTCTGGAATTTGAAGGAGGAAAGTGAGTTGATTAGAAAAGACAGATGGAACTTGATTTTGGGGGGCATTATTGCAGAGATTTATGTCACGGATGAAATGGTTGTAACTTGGAAGGGCTAGTCGCTCAGTTGTGTCCAACTCTTTGTGACCCTACGCTTCCCTTGTGGCTCTCAGCTGGTAAAGAATCCGCTTGCAAGGCGAGAGACCTGGGTTCGATCCCTAGATTAGGAAGATCCCCTGGAGAAGGGAAAGGCTACCCATTCCAGTATTCTGGCCTGTGCAGTCCATGCGGTAGCAAAGAGTTGGACACGACTGAGTGACTTTCACTTTCACCTTGTCCAACACCGTGCACTGTAGCCCACCAGGCTCCTCTGTCCATGGGATTCTCCAGGCAAGAATACTGCAGCGGGTTGCCATTTCTTCCTCCAGGGGATCCTCCCGACCCAGGGATCGAACCCTGGTCTACTATATTGCCAGAAAAATGCTGAATAAGAACATTTTGCTGATTATAAGGTAATCAATATTCCCCTAGACAGGTTGACCCAGAAGATAATAATATTCTGTGAAACGTGGTCCAAAAGCAATGATAATGTTTCACTTTGAAAAGAATTCAGGAGCCCTGTATTTTCCCTGATACAAACTTTAAACAGGTGATTATGCAGTCATTTCCCCAGATGGATTTTTACCGTGGTGCTCTTTTATAATCAATTATTAGTATTATTGCAAAACTGAAACGCATCTAGCAATTAGGTACAAGTGCTATTGCATTTCTGCAGACTTATTACCTATTCATTCATTTCTTATCAGCATTTGGCACTGCAGGGCAGTAAAGTGGAAAATAACAGCTCAGGGAAGGAATCCTGTCCACCGCGGGCTTTTGTAAATAACATTTTATTGGAATACTCTTTCCTTGATGTATCATCTCTGCTCACTTTTGTACACCACATCAAAGATATGTAGTCCTAACAAAGACTTTATGAGCCACTAAAACTAAATTATTGCCATCTCCTCCTTTATAGGTAAAGTTTGCTGACCCCTGCATGAGGGTATAGGCAAGTTTCAAGACCTTCAGCAGCCCCTTCCTTCCTCAACTGCTTTTTTCAATATCCTGGGAAAGTATACAAGGTCAGAATTGATTTTGAGAAAGACAGCATGTTCTATTGCCTAATCTTTTCTTTGCATGCATGAGTCATTTCAGTTGTGTCTGACTCTTTGCGACCCTATGGACTGTAGCCACTGGGCTCCTCTGACCATGGGACTCTCCAGGCAAGAATGCTGGAGTGGGTTGCCATTTCTTTCTCCAGGGGATCTTCCCGACCCAGGAATCGAACCCAAGTCTCCTGCATTGCAGGCAGATTCTTTACCGACTGAGCTACAAGGGAAGTCCATAAACTTGCAAGAATACCTTTTCTAATAAAAATCTGTGTTTTTATTTTAATAATTTTTCTTATAGTTGCTTTAGGATGTTGTGTGAGTTCCTACTGAACTGTAGCCCACCAGGCTCCTCTGTCCATGGAATCCTCCAAGCAAGAATACTGGAGCGGGTTGCCATGCTCTCCTCCAGCGGATCTTCCCAGCCCAGCGATGGAACCTGTGTTTCTTCCATCTCCTGCATTGGCAGGCAGTTTCTCTGCCACCAGCGCCACCTGGAAGCCCCCTGGAAGGAGTAGACATCCTTGTGCTATGCAGTAGGTTCTCATTAGTTATCTGATTTACACACAGCCATGTATATACTGAGTGAACTCCGGGAGTTGGTGATGGACAGGGAGGCCTGGCGTGCTGCGATTCATGGGGTCCCAAAGAGTCGGATACAACTGAGCGCCTGAACTGAACTGATGTATATATGTCAATCCCAATCTCCCGATTCATCTCATGCGCCCCTAACCCCCCCAAAATGTCTGCTTTTAAAATCAACAAACTTGTAAAAAAAAAAAATCTCACAATAGAATTCACTCTCCCCAGTCAGTAGGTGGTCAGATTGAGTCTTGAACAGAAATCAACACTTTATTGACCATCTTCATGGTGAAAGACAAATTTACTTATCACCCCAGAAGCATGTTTTAATATTGGGATTTATAAGATGATATATACGCCTGGTCTTTGGCTGCCGATTCCTGCCACAGAGCTCTTAAGACTCCTGGAATTTCCTGAGGAGAGCCCTCAAGGTGTTTTCATGGTAATGGAGTGACTTTTGTAATGCACCGGAGGCTGGGGGCTGGTTGCCATGGGAACCAACCCAGATGAGCCAAGGGTCTGAACTTTCAGTCCCATGCCCCTGCTGACCTCCGAGGAGGGGCGAAGGGTGGGAGGTTGACTTAATCCCCAGTGGTCAATGGTCTTGTCAATCATGCCTACATAATGGAGCCTCCAGGAAAGAAAAAAAAAAGAAAACAACAACAACAAAAAAACCGGGGGATGGGGGAATTTCCGGGTGGGTGACCATGTGGACAATTGGGGACAACGGCAGCCTGCAAAGAGTCCTCTCCTCTCAGACCCTGCCCTGTGTACCTCTCCCAGGTGGCTGTTCCTGAGTTGTATCTTTCGTAATGAGCCAGTGATCTAGTAAGTAAAAGTTTTCTCTTGAGTTCTGTGAGCTGCTCCAGGACAGGGTTTGTGGGAATTTCTGATTCAGAGCCGGTTGGTCAGAATCACCGGTGAAACTCTGGGCTTGCGATTGGCTTCTGAAGTTTATGGAGCTTGGGGCAGTCTTGAAGATATGTGTGTGTCTGTGCGCGCGCGCGTGTGTGTGTCTGTGTGTGTTAAATTGCTTCAGTCTTGTAGGACTGAGCCTTTAACCTCTGGATCTGACTGTATCTCCAGGTAATGTCAGAATTGAGTTCAGTTGTAGGACATCCAGCCTGTGTCCGAGAATTACTTGATAACTGTGGGGACATCCCACACACACTGGAATTGGTGTCCATGATCGCACATAAATCCTTTCCAACCCAGGGATCGAACCCAGGTCTCCAGCATTGCAGGTGGATTCTTTACCAGCTGAGCCACCAGGGGAAGCCCCACAACAGTTCTCTGGGTTATTAAATAGTAACATTGTTATTTCAAAAGGCTTGCATTATTTTTCTCTTTGTGAGGGATGTTTTATGTGTTGGATGCAAAGCTACCTTTAAAGCTCATGCTCTTTTCAATATTTTATCTATAAAAATTATCAAGTAGTAACCCTGATGCTGGGAAAGACTGAAGGCAAGAGGAGAAGGGGACGACAGAGGATGAGATGGCTGGATGGCATCACTGACTCGATGGACATGAATTTGAGCAAAGTCTGGGAGCTGGTGATGGACAGGGAGGCCTGGCATGCTGCCGTTCATGGGGTTGCAAAGACTCAGATGCGACTGAGCGACTGAACTGAAATGAATTTGGTAAATAATTGAACAAGTAGCACATCACCGACACACAGGACTTCCGTTTGGAACACTATATATTACCAGAAAATTTTATTTCCAGACAAATATCCCAGCAAATAATAAGTCCTAGATTAATTGAAGTAATTTTAGAGTGCCAATCTCCATTACACCTGTGTCTATTAGGTGGCCATTCATATTCATAAGCAAATAATTGAAGGGTTTTAAATAGACATTTGATCATGGGGAATATTTTCACAAGTGCCTCAATTAGGTCAGGTGCTTGCCTCGTGTACTTAAAGTAGGGTTAATAAGGAGGTTTCATGGAACAGTGGTTCTTCTGTTCAAGATTTGCTTTGTGAGGTTTGTTGTTCCATTTGCCAAGTCATGTCCAACTCTTTGCAACCCCATGGACTGCAGCACGCCAGGTTCTTCTGTCCTCCGCTGTCTTTTGCAGTTTGCTCTAATTCACGTCCATCGACTCAGTGGTGCTGTCTAACCATCTCATCCTCTGCTGCCCTCGTCTACTTTTGCCTTCAATCTTTCCCAGTATCAGGGTCTTTTCCAGTGAATCGGGGCTTCACATCGGGTGGCCAAAGTAGTGGGGCTTCGGCTTCAGCATCAGTCCTTCCAATAAATAGTCAGAGCTGATTCCGTTTAGGATGGACTGTTTGGATCTCCTTGCAGTCCGAGGGACTCTCAAGAGTCTTCTCCAGCAGCACAGTTTGTGAGATACGCAAACGTCTAAATCCACAGGAGAATACGGTTGATCTGACTTCTTTCTTCATCATAGGATTTTTTAGTGACGTGAAAGTGAACAGTCGTGTCTGACTCTTTAGGACCCCATGGACTGTAGCCTACCAGGCTCCTCCATTCATGGGATTTTCTAGGCAAGAGTACTGGAGTGGGTTGCCACTTCCTTCTCCAGGGGATCTTCCCAACTCAGGGATCGGACCCTGGTGTTCCGCATTGCAGGCAGACGCTTTAACCTCTGAGCTACCAGGGAAGCCCAGGATTTTTCAGAGCCTTTGCCAACTTATTGTTCTCTGTGAATGTTCAGAGGAAGTGAAGTGCACAGGTCTTCCAGGGCTGCTCTTTGGCAATATCTAAAGACGTGTTTGGTTGTGACAGTTGGAGAGAGGTGGTCGTATGGTCATCCAGTGGATAGAGGTCAGGGATGTTGCTAAATATCCTACAGTGCCCACAACCAGCCCCCATGTCAAAGAATTGTCCAGTCCCAGATATCAAGGGGTTGAAAAGTGCAATGGTTGGGAAATCCCGGATTGGACTGTTTTTAATTTACTTGGCTGCACCCAGTGTGGCTGCAGTATGTGGGGTCTTTTATTTGTGGCATGCAAACTCTTTGGCTGCAGGTTGCATCTAGTCCCCGGACTAGGGATCGAACCCTGGCCCCCTATATTGGGAGCACAGAGTCTTAGCCAATGGACCACCAGGGAAGTTCCCAGGATTGGGATTTGAAGAGGCTATAGCTTTGGTCCTTCACTGCTGGCCCAGTGGTAGAGAATCTGCCTGCAAGGCAGGAGATGTGGGTTCGATTCCTGGCTTGGGAAGATCTCCTGGAGAAGGAAAGGGCAACCCGCTCCAGTATTCTTGCTTGAGAAATTCCATGTACAAAGAAGACTGGCGGGCTACAGTCCATGGGGTTGCAAAGAGTCAAAGTCGTCTTAGCAACTAAAAAACAAGTAGCTCTGTCTTACCCTCCTAGTTTATGACGTTGGCCTCGAGGCATTTCGCTGAACTCTGGGGCTGTAAAAAGTGCTGCCTGAAGGGTTAAACCAATGGGGTGGGACTGTGAGCCTGGAGTTTGAGGACTATCTCGGTGATGAATCTGTAATTTGATGAAGCAAAGATGCACGGGACTTGAAGATTCCCCTGTGAAATAACATATGATCACTGCCTTACAGGAGGCATTATTTCCAGGGACATCTGGTCAACCAGAGTAGATTGGGTCCAACAGTAATCTGTTGGGTTGGTAGGAGTATTCTATTAAGAGAGAATAGAGAATACTAACCGCAGAGTTATAACAGTCCGGTGCATATTTCAGTTGGGGCTTCCCTGGTGTCTCAGACTGTAAAGAATCTACCGGCAATGCAGGAGACCAGGGTTCAATCCCTGGGTCAGGAAGATCCTCCGGAGAAGGAAATGGCTACACACTCCAGTATTCTTGCCTGGAGAATCCCATGGACAGAAGACCCTGGAGGGTAATATTTTAGTTACCTTCCCGTTTACTGGCCAGACTGGTTTTAGCAGGAGTAGCAGAGGGAAGTGGTAGTTGGGGCTCAAAGTGGAAGAAGGAGACGTTTTCACGCATTGGTTTAGTTTTGATTGCACTGGGTCTTGCTGCTTGAGAGCTTTTGCTAGTTGTGGTTAATGGGGGCTGCTCTTTGCTGCAGTTCCCGGGCTTGAGAGCACACAGGCCTCGGTAGCTGTGATATACATGGGCTTAGTTGCCCCGTGGCATGTGAAATCTTCCCGAACCAGGGACCAAGGATCGGACTCATCTTCTCTGCATTGGCAGGTGGATTCTTAACCACTGGGCCACCAGGGAGGTCCAAACATGGGGCCATGTTATCAAAGATCCCCAAAGCCATGCATGGGAGCGTGCATACGTTCAAGAAACACAACTGACACTCTGTCTTTTACATCATCTTTTAAACTCGTTTCCTGAAAGTCGCTCAGTCGTGCCTGACTCTTTGTGACCCCATGGATAGCCCATGGAGGATTCTCCAGGCTGTAACACTGGAGTGGGTAGCCATTCTCTTCTCCAGGGGCTCTTCCCATCCCAGGATCGAACCCAGGTCTGCCACATTTCAGGCAGATTCTTTACCAGCTGAGCTACCAGGGAAGCCCTCAACTCATTTTGGTTAACATAAAAGACATTTTTATAAATACATTTACAAATTATTTCTCAAAATATATAAAAATATTATTTATGGTCAATGTAGATTATTTTTGTTTAAATGCTTCCCTGGGGGGCACTAGTGGTAAAGAATCTGCCTGCCAATGCAAGAGACAGGAAATGCAAGTTCGATCTCTGGGTCGGGAAGATCCCCTGGAGGAGGAAATGGCAACCCACTCCAGGATTCTTGCCTGGAGAATCCCATGGATGGAGGAGCCTGGTGGGCTACAGTCCGTGGGGTCACAAAGAGTTGGACAAGACTGAGTGACTGAGTACACACACATGAAATATTTAAATATATATGTATATATAATTTAGTTTTCAATTCAGGTGAAAAAAACCTTTCTTCTTTCCTTGCCAGTTTCTTCTTTGTGTGCATGCTCAGTCGTGTTCGACTCTTTGCGACTCCATGGACTGTAGCCCTCCAGGGTCCTGTGTCCATGGGATTCTCCAGGCAAGCATCCTGCAGTGGGTTGCCATGCCCTCCTCCAGGGGATCTTCCCTACCCAGGGATTGAGCCCGTGTCTCGCGCATTGGCAGGTGCATACATTCCTGTTAATGAACAGATAATCCCATTGCCCGGCAAGATAAAACTGTACACACACAAACAGCTGAAACCCCATTCTCTGTGTTGTAATTTCCAGTGGGGAACAATGGAATCTTAGGAGCAAGGCTGCTGGTAGCAGCTGTAACCTTGGGTCCTCTAATCAGAGTGCAAATGCACTTTCCCACAAGGATCCCACAAAGGTGGTAGGTTTCCTGACCCCTTGACAGTCACAGAACACACAGATAACATGGCTTTGGTCAGTTATTTCCACTTCCGAGTGGGGAGCGCTTTTGTATTCATCACCCCTACCCCAGCAAAGAGGGAGAAATAGACAAGCGGAAATGGCTTTTCCAAATCAAGCAGTGCGTGCCATCTACAGGTAAAGAGCTTAACTGAATCTTCAGATTCCAGGCTTCTGTCTGGAGTTACTGAGGTGGATTATTTTGCCCCACTCCACACAGCCCTGGAGTTGGCTACTTATTGATCTCATGCTAAATAGAAAAAAGAAAAGCTGTATAATACAAACATGATAGTTTTAGAAATTCCTAAATCTGTTGTGTTGCATTGATAGGAAAGTGATTGAATTTGTCTATCCGATGTGCTAAGGGGAATGGAATTTATTGATGTGGACTTCCCTGGTGGCTCAGACGGTAAAAGCGTCTGGCTACAATGAGGGAGACCTGGGTTCGATCCCTGGGTCGGGAAGATCCCCTGGAGAAAGAAATGGCAGCCCACTCCAGTACTCTTGCCTGGAAAATCCCATGGACAGAGGAGCCTGGTGGGCTGCAATCCATGGGGTCGCAAAGTGTCAGACACGACTGAGCAACTTCACTTCACTTCAAGGTTCAGCTAGGGGGCTTCCCAGGGACTCAGTGGTAAATATTCACCTTCATTGGGTTCAGTTCCTGGTTTGGGACAATGCCCTGGAGCAGGAAATGGCAACCCACTGCAGTATTCTTGCCTGAGAAATCCCATGGACAGAGGAGCCTGGGAGCTGACAAAGAGTTGGACAGGACTGAGAAATTAAACAAAAACAAAGGTCACGTCACTGTGGACCAGGGTGAAAAAGAATGAGTTTTCTTTCCCTTTTCAGTTCAGTTCAGCTTAGTCGCTGAGTTATGTCCAATTCTGCGACCCCATGGACTGCAGCACGCCAGGCCTCCCTGTCCATCACCAACTCCTGGAGTTTACTCAAACTCATGTCCATTGAGTCGGTGATGCCATCCAACCGTCTCATCCTCTGTCGTCCCCTTCTCCTCCCGCCTTGTCTTTTCCACCCCCTCAAGATAATAGATCACGGACGTACCAGGAATATTTTTCTAGGTAGATCGGGGAGAGTAATCTATTCTGGAATGGTGCCTGCAGTGTGGCAGAGAAAGCTTGTGTTCGTTGAATTAATCCACTGAATAGTTTGAAGAGCAGCATCATCAAGTTGACTCAGAAATAATATGACAATGATGCTTCTCAATGTATTTATAAAAACTTTCAAGTTTAAGGGCGCATACAGCCTGATTGAAATACTACTCTTTCTTTTTTTTTTTTGCTGCACCATGCAACATGGAGGATCTTATTTTACCAGCCTGGGATCAAACCCGTGCCCCCTACATAGGAAGTGGGGAGTCTTTATTTAGGGTGAGCTTGGTCTTGCTTACTGTGGGTGGGTTTTCTCCACTTGTGGTTGCAGGGCTTTTCACTGTGGTGACTTCCGTTGTTGCAAAGCACTGGCTCTGGGTCATCTGGGCCCAGTAAGTAGTTGTGGCCCAGTTGCCCCAAGACATGTGGAATCTTCCCCGAGCAGAGATCAGTGGGGAACAATGGAATCTTAGGAGCAAGGCTGCTGGTAGCAGCTGTAACCTTGGGTCCTCTAATCAGAGTGCAGGTGGATTCTTAACCACTGAACCACCGGGGCAGTCCAGCAGTGAGGAGTCTTAACCATTAGATCACCAGGGAAGTCCCTGAATATTTCCTGAGAGATCTGGTATCTAATATATTGATTTTTCATTCAAGAATGCAAAATCTTTGAATTAGGAAAAAAAATGTTAAATGTTATTTGGGTGGGGGGAAGTTGTTTAAAACTTCTTGGTTCTTAGCTAAACACCACTTTTTTTCCAAAATTTGATGGCATTTATAGTTCATTACATACAAATACTCTAAATTATTTAATAGGGTTTTTTTTTTTTTAAAAAAAAACTTGAAGTATAGTTGATTTATAATATTGTGTTTGTTTCAGGTGTTACAGCAAAGTGATTCAGTTATCCACATATACCTGTTCTTTTTCAGGTTCTTTTCCTTTGTACATTATTATAGAATACTGGATATAGCCCCTGTGCTATACAGCAGTTCCATGTTGGTTATCTATTTTATATATATTATCTATTAACCCCAGCCTCCTAATTTATCTCTCCCTCTCTCTTCTCTGGTAACCGTACATCTGTTCTCTATGTCTGTGAGTCTCTATTTCCTAGATAGGTTCATTTGTGCCATATTTTATATTCCACATAAAAGTGGTATCATATGGGATTTTCTTTGTCTGACTTCACTTAGTGTAGTCATCTCCAGGCGTATCCATGTGGCTATCTCCGTAGTGTTTCCTACCGTACCTAATACACTCAGGGTTCACCCACTGAGTAGGCTGTAGAAATGTGACCGTCTGCCCGTCCCCATTGCGTGTTGCCCAGTCTTTCAGTCATGTCTGACTCTCTGTGACCCCGTGGACTGTAGCCCACCAGGCTCCTCTGTCCACGGCATCCTCCAGGCATGAATACTGCAGTGAGTTGCCATTCTCCTTCTCCAGGGGACCTTCCCCACTCAGGGATCGAACCTGCGTCTCCTGTGTCTCCTACATTGCAGGCGAACCGAGCCCATCAGGGAAGCCTTGTCTCCACTGATGAACAGACATTTCTGCGTCCCCCTTCCACACCGCATTCCCCTGCACCTGCCTTAATTACTAATGGTGCCCATGGGGGAGCTGCCTGCCTCTGGGGCAGGGTCACAGCGAGTTTGGGAACCTGCACCACCGTATTCACACGCTCTCCTTGTGGGGCGCACATGGGCTGCGTAGTCTTCGTACTTTAGGTGGGAGGACCCAGCCATCTGCAACTCTAGCAGGCATTGGTAGGACACCCACTGGTCTTTAACCTTTACTAGAAAGGTACCCCGGTTCGATTCCTGGGACAGGAAGATCCGCTGGAGACGGGATAGGCTACCCACTCCAGTACTCTTGGGCTTCCCTGGTGGCTCAGCTGGTAAAGAATCCACCTGCAATGCGGGAGACCTGGGTTCGATCCCTGGGTGGGGAAGATGCCCTGGAGAAGGGATAGACTACCCACTCCAGTATTCTTGGGCTTCTCTTGTGGCTCAGCTGGTAAAGAATCCACCTGCAGTGCGGGAGACTTGGGTTGGGAAGATCCCCTGGAGAAGGGAAGGGCTACCCACTCCAGGATTCTGGCCTGGAGAATTCCATAGATTGTATAGTCCACGGGGTTGCAAAGAGTCAGACACGACTGAGCGACTTTCACTTTCACTAGAAATCTGGAATTTTTGTTATAGTTAGTGGACCAGCAGGAGTGTGTAAACAAAGTTACAGTCGTCCTTACCACATTTTCTGAAGGGTTCTCATGCATTCGCTCATTTCTTAAAGAAATCAAGACTTATAATCATTCAGTTAATCAATAGTCAGTTAAAATGACGAATCGTATAACAAATGTGTGCACACTTCAAACAGTATATTTAACTTGATAGAGATACATAATATATTGATTTCATGCCAAAAAGGAAAATAAGTTTAATATAGACACATTTCCAGGAAATCCGTAATTTGTCATGTTGCCTCTATAGGGAAGTGATCCAGTTTCTCTTTCCAGTGTGCTAAGGGGAATAGGATTGATCACTAGGTGTAAGATTAGGTCAGTGTGGACGAGGAGCCGAGGGGGGCGGGGGAATGAGTTTCTACCACTTTTCTCTACCAATAGGGAGTGCAGTAGGCCATGGAGGATAGGAATATTGCTCTGGACAGATTGCTAGGAATGATCCATCCTGGAATGGTGTCTAGAATCTGGAAAAGGAAGCTTGGGTTCATCAAACTAATGAGATATATACATATATATATGTATATGTATGTAATTGTTTATAAACTGTTTATGTACTTATATATAACATGTAAGAGAAGGGAATGGCAACCCACTCCAGTATTCTTGCTTGGAGAATCCCGTGGACAGAGGAGCCTGGTGGGCTACACTCCATGGGGTCACAAAGAGTTGGACACGACTAATACTACTCCCTATATAACGTGTAAAGCAATGTGTGTGTGTGTGCCTGTGTGCTCAGACACTCAGTCACCGACCCTTTGCACACCCAAGAACTGTAGCCCGTCAGGCTCCTCTGTCCATGGAATTTCCCAGGCAACTGGAATGGGCTGCCGTTTCCTTCTCTAGGGGATCTTCCTGACCCAGGGGTCCATCCTGTGCCTTTCATGTCTTCTACCCTGGCCTGTTGGATTCTTGACCACCAGTGCCACCTGGGAAGCCCAGAAAACAATATATAAGTATAAAAGTGAATAAATAAATAACAAATACGTAAATATGTCTGTGTGTTTATACTCAAATATGTATTTATATATTTATATACCCCAGAGTCTAGGCTGTTTGCTACCGTAAGAGTTTAGTGTGTTAAGAAGTTAGTCAGAATGTTTTACAGAAGGAATGGGCTCTGCTGATTAGTCGGAGAAGTTTATTAACTCAGGGTCATCTTAGAGAACTTTTACTGTGATAACAGAGCTAATGATTTCTGATTTGGGTGTTTTTATTGCTTGTACTTCCTCTAAATTAGGAATCCTGGAAGAGAGCAGAGGATTTAATAGATGAGACATCTCCATTTTTTTTTTTTTTTTTTTGAATTTGATCCTGGGCAGTTTTAGTTTAATGCATAATAACGTGTTTATCAGTGTGAATTGCAGAATGAGAGAGGCCCATTCTGTTCTCTTGTCACATGTCTGGTTTTACTCCAAAATTTTCTCATCAAGTTTCCCAGGCAGCAAGTTTTACAAATGTTGGGCAAACACGATTTGACATTATAGGATAAAATTCATGTTTCTATCCATCTGTTCAGTGAAAGAAAGGAGAGGGGGAAAAATATCACTCTGGAGAGAATTTGGAGTAAGATATTTCCAAGAACGTCAGGCAGGCAAATGGCCCGTGTTTGGAACTTCCACATCTTGTGTAGGATCACTTATAAAGTGGAAACACAGACCAACATTCACAGGTCCTTGTTCCAGGAGATGAGAGTGTTTTCTCTGATGCTCTTCTCTTTAGGCTTGTCGCTTGGGTTACGTGGAATACAAATTTGCTGGGCTGGACCCAAGCCAGGTGTGAGAGACGAAAGGGCACGGTGTGTCTTGACGCAGCTTCTCCTGCATGAAGAGCCGATCCACCTGTTAGTTAGATGAGAAACCTGTCATTATGAGATGATGAATCAGATAGAGATGACCCCAAGGACCTACAGTAATCTTCCTTTTCCCCGAGTTTCTCAGGGATGATAGATACGTCGTAACTCCAAGTCTTGATGACAGTTATTAGTGTAGAAATGAGCTGTTCCTGGCATTAAAAAAATGTAGCTCATGATTTGTGCCATGATCGAGGTCAGTGCTAATAAATATAAAACTTGAATTTGCGTTTCTTCCCCTATGAAAAGAGATCAAGGATGATAACATCAATGATGATTATTCCTTCCTTCTTCCCTCCCTCCTTTCTTTTTATCTATCCACCTGTCTGTTCATCCTGTCTCTTACCATTTTAAGTAGACTACTAGTTTAATTGTAATTGTATAAACCGTACTATCATTTGTTTAGCCAGACCTATTCATGATGCGAAGTGCCAACTCATGGGAAAAGACCCTGATGCTGGGAAAGAGTGAAGGCAGGAGGAGAAGGGGGCAGCTGAGGAGGAGATGGTTGGAGGGCATCACTGACTCGATGGACATGAGTTTGAGCAAGCTCCAGGAGAAAGAGAAGGACAAGGAAGCTTAGTGTGCTGCAGTCCATGGTGTTGCAAAGAGTCGGACACAACTTAGCAACTGAACGCAAGAAATTGATGACTCCTTAGAATGTTTCTAAACTTTGTGTTTTCTGTTTTAATCAGAACTGTGATGAGAATGTTTGCACATCTGTTTGAACCTTTGTCTGCCTACCTTCCTAGGATGCATTTGTTGCATATGGGGCATGCATACTTAACATTGTTGATCCTGTTGACTAAAAAAAAAATATGTACCACCTAAAAGTTGACGGTTGTTTTATTCAGTGGGAACTTTTTAGGACTTCAAGCCTGGGAGGCAGCATCTCAAGTGAGCCTGAGAGAACTGCTCCAAGGAGGCAAAGGAGGAGCTGGATTATATAGAAGTTTTGCAACAAAGGGCACAACCAGATACCCCAAGGTAAGGAATTTTGCTCTTTTCTGAGTATGAGAAGATTCCAGAATCTGAGCTCACTGAAATCGTTCCTTTGATATGCACTTCAGCTATTGTGAGTGAGTCCTAGCTCACTCAGCTCCCTGCATGACAGGGCAGTGAATCAGAGAAGAAGTGTTGAGGCAAGGAAGAGGACTTTATCCGCAGAGCTAACAAATTGAGAAGATGGCAGACTAATGTGTCAAAATAACCATATTCCCGGGGTCTGGATGTCAGGTTCTTTTATAGGACAGAGATGTGGGGAGGTGAGGAAACAAAAAAGGCCATCAGTCTTGCAAATATCTCGTAGAATGGCGAGCCTCAGGCAGGAGGTGGGTAATTTCTTCCTTCCTCTAGCCGTTCACTGGTGGACAGGGTCCTGAACAAAAGTACTCTAGCTAAACAGTCAGGCAGAGGGGCAGGATTCTCTGAGGCTGGCCGTAATGTACGGTTATAATAACAAAAGCAAAAAAAAAAAAAAAAAAGCAAGTCACAGAAATAGTTCCAACCTGGAGTCAGAATTGACTTTTCCTTGCAACCTGATGTGGGGGCCAATATCTTGTCTTTCCACTTTCTGAGCTTCCTCCGAGTTTTCTCTTTCTGAGCTCTCTTTCGGCGAACCAGCTCACCATCTTTGGTGGCTGCAATTGCTGGTGGCCGTGACAAACTTTGTTTACTGATACGGGAGGAAACGTTGACATTGCCTCGGGTGGTAAAGAATCCGCCTGCAGTGCAGGAGATCCAGGTTTCATTCCCTGGAGGAGGGCATGGCAATCCACTCCAGTATTCTTGTCTGGAGCATTCCATGGACAGAGGTGCCTGGTGGGCTACAGTCCATGGGGTTGCAAAGAGTCGGACACTTTTTCATTCCATTTCTCAATACATATTTCCAACAATTCTAATATACATCTATTGATACTATGTACTGATAGTAGGTGGTATCACTTTTTTTCATCATTGTCAGTCTAGTTGTGGAAACAAACATGTTTTGACCCAAATTCACAAGGAAACTTTTAAAATTCAACTCTTTCCTTGTAAGAAAAAATTTGAAAGACTTTTTCTCTTTGCCATAAATGAACTTTTTTTTCCCCCCATAGTATTATAATGATTCCTAGTGAGCCCGTAGTTTGTCTTCATCCTCCTGAAACTAAGATTTTATTTGAAAAGAAATGGTTCATAGCCAGGGAGAAGAAAGAATTTCCAGGACAGTACATCTATGTATTTATCCAGAATCTGTGATGGTCTGTGCGCGGGTTGGAACAGAATTTCCAGGCATGAGGCAGAATGAGAGGAGAGTAAAGTTTATTAGCATGGAAGATGCTGTTAGAATAGGAGGCTGGCTTATGGGAGAGCCGGCCCCTTTCGTGGGCTAGTAGCCAGTTTTTATAGCCTCAAGACAGAAATTTGTACTGGAAGGGTGGGTGGCATTAGGTGATTGGTTAGGATGCTGTAGGGTGGTTAATAGGGTGGGTATTTTACCAATATGGGGTCAGGAAACAGGTTTATTTAGATCTGGAGGCTCATGGCAACTGCTGCTATGGGGCTTGGTCAGTTCCAGAGATTTTTGGTCCTGTGACCTTGGTGCAGGGCTCCACAGAAGCTTTCGGCTCTGAGTCTAGCTGCTAAGCCGCTAAGTCACTTCGGTCGTGTCCAGCTCTGTGCGACCTCGTAGACGGCAGCCCACCAGGCTCCCCCATCCCTGGGATTCTCCAGGCAAGAACACTGGAGTGGGTTGCCATTTCCTTCTCCAATGCATGAAAGTGAAAAGTGAAATTGAAGTCACTCAGTCGTGTCCGACACTTAGCAACCCCATGGACTGCAGCTCACCAGGCTCCTCCATCCATGGGATTTTCCAGGCAAGAGTGCTGGAGTTGGGTGCCGTTGCCTTGTCTGGCTCTGAGTCTGAAACTGAGCAACCATTTTCAAAATTTATTATTTAGTTAATTTATTTTGGGCTGTGCTAGGTCTTGTTTGCTGCATGGGCATCCCGTTGCACTGGATTCTCTTGTTGCGGAGCAGGGCTCCAGGGCGTGTGGGCTCAGTATTTGCAGCTCCTGGGCTCTGGAGCACAGACTTGGTAGTGAAGACACACGGGCTTAGCTGCCTGCATCTTCCTAAATCAGGGATTGAACCGTGTCTCCTGCACTGGCAAGTGGATTCTTTATCCCTGAGACACCAGGGATGTCCTAGAATTTTTACTGTAGCTCACAGTGGAGACTTTTGTGTTGAACGTTCTCTACTGAGCTCCTTATTATTGTGGAAATATTTAAAAATTCAGGTGACTTAAACATTTATAATTTTCTTAACAAGAGACCATTTCATCTATTTTAGTCATTAATTTTCACATACTCTGTGTACGAGAAGAGAAGAAAGGTAGCCAAATCACTCTTTGAAAGATTATGAATTATTAGTAAGAAGAAATTAAGAGCTCTAGAAAGCAAAGTGGAATTCACAGATGTTTAAAATTTGAAACATAACATGAGAAAGGAAGTGTTTTCGAGGCAGTAGGGTGAGAAACCAGAGAAGCAATGGCAGCCCACTCCAATCCTCTTGCTGGAAAATCCCCTGGACAGAGGAGCCTGGTGGGCTGCAGTCCATGGGGTCGCTGAGAGTCAGACATGACTGAGTGACTTCACTTTCACTTTTCACTTTAATGCATTGTAGAAGGAAATGGCCACCCACTCCAGTGTTCTTGCCTGGAGAATCCCAGGGACGGCGGAGGCTGGTGGGCTGCCACCTATGGGGTCGCACAGAGTCGGACACGACTGAAGCAACTTAGCAGCAGCAGCAGCAGGGTGAGAAACAGCATTTTACCTGGGACTTGTGTAGAAATCTGTTTGCATAGTGCGGTCAACATGTATTTAAGTAATATTTTGTTTTCATACAGCGCTGATGAGTTTGTTAGGAAGGTTGAGTCTGAATGACAGTTTGTGAATTATCTCAGGGGAGTTTGCTGGGGCTCGTACAAACACAAAGCCAGGTAATTTCTGGGGAACTGTGGCAGAACTCCTGTGTGGACACAGAGTCGTTTCCAGGTGACACACACTAAAGAGGAACAGTTGTGCCTGAAGGGGACTATCCCAGGGCAGCCTGAGTCCTTGGAGGTGATCGTGAAGGGATTGAGGGTCTTCTTGCAGGCCAGACCCTGCGACGGGGGACCAGATCTAGGCAGGACTAGACAGAATCTCTAAAGATTTGAGGCCAGGCAGAGAACCCTTAGGGGCTTCCCTGGTGCCTCAGATGGTAATGTATCTGCCCGCAACGCAGGAGACCCAGGTTCCATCCCTGGGTCGGGAAGATCCCCTGGAGAAGGGCATGGCAACCCACTCCAGTATTCTTGGCTGGAGAATCCCATGGTCCCAGGAGCCTGGCGGGCTATAGTCCATGGGTTCTCAAAAGAATCAGATATGACTTAGCAACCAGCACTTTCAGTTTCAGAGAACCCATAAGGGATGAAATTGACAGGATGGGAACTCCAGATGGGGTGGAACAGACATGTACTTAGCTTCAATCTGTGGTTGCTCAGTAGAGATGCTGGTCACATGTTACCAGACCTGCCTTTCACGAAAGGATTCCTGAGTAACGATGATGATGTCATGAGCCCCAACCACTTGTTCCAGTCACGATCATCTACGACCCTTGCCTTCTTTTGACTATCCATCTTTTTGTATGCATTTCTGGACTACACACCAGCATCAATATCCTCGGGAAGTATGTCAACCTTGCTGACTGTCTATCCAGAGTACCCTAGGTCTTTTAAAAAAAAAAAACCAAAAAACAATATTTGTTTATTTAGGACTTCCCTGGTGGTGCAGAGGTTAAAGCGTCTGTCTACGATGCAGGAGACCCAGGTTCAATCCCTGAGTTGGGAAGATCCCGTGGAGAAGGAAATGGCAATTCGCTCCAGTACTGTTGCCTGGAAAATCCCATGGACAGAGGAGCCTGGTAGGCTACAGTCCATGGGGTCGCAAAAAGTCGGCCACGACTGAGCAACTTCACACACTTTTTTTTTTAAACAGTGTTTTTTTATTTACTTGGCTGTGCTTTGTCTTAATTGCAAGTGTGTGGGATCTGAGTTCCCTGACCAGAGAGCTAACCTGGGCCCCCCTCCCCATGCACTGGGAGCTCAGAGTCTTAGCCACTGGACCACCAGGGAAGTCCCTGCTGGACATCTTTGAACAAAACGATTTTGGAAAAGGAAGGGCAGACAAAGGGTTAGAGTCACGTCAGCAAACGTTTATGGTGTTTTTTCTTTTTTTTTTTTCTTTCTCCTGATAATTTGAGTGTTATCAAAGGCACGTTTGTTTTGCAAAGAATAGAAATCCTCTTACATGTGCTTGACAAAATGAACAGAATGTATTACAAGGATGCCACAGCTTTCTTCAGAGAACAGGAAAGGGGGTCGTGGAGCAGGGTCTCTTGAGGAATGAGACGGGTTCGGGCAAAGATAGCAGAAAACAGGCATGAGCTCGTCCTCCTGCTTCCCACCTGATCTTGCTGCTGCTGCTGCTAAGTCGCGTCAGTCGTGTCCGACTCTGTTCGACCCCATAGACGGCAGCCCACCAGGCTCCCCCGTCCCTGGGATTCTCCAGGCAAGAACACTGGAGCGGGTTGCCATTTCCTTCTCCACCTGATCTTGAGAGGAAATAAAAAAAATGCACTTTAATGAAAAAGTATGCATCAGCTCTCCTGCCCACCTCCATGCCCCACTCCCCGACATTAAAGACTACTGGCTCTTAGCCTATTCATTTATCTTTGAGCTGTTTTGTATCTCTTTGTAACTTGCAGGTAACTGATAGATCTGCCAACTATCCCGCTCAGTATTTTTTTTTCTTTCTATTAAAAAATGATTTATTTTTATCACTTATTTATTCTTGGCTGGGCTGGGTCTTCGTTGCAGGGCAGACTTTTCTCTAGTTGCAGCGAGCAGGGGTTCTTCTCTACTGGGTGGGTCTCGGGCTTCTCACTGTCGAGGTTTCTCTTGTCCACCTTCCAATGCAAGGGATGCCGGTTCAATCCCTGGTTGGGGAGGAAAGATCCCACCTGCCTCTTAGCAAAAAAAGAAAAAAAAAGCTTCCCAGGTGCCGCTAGTGGTGAAGAATTTGCCTGTCAATGCAGGAGACGCAAGAGATGCAGGTTGGATCCCTGGGTCCCCTGGAGAAGGAGGTGGCAACCCACAGTATTCTTGCCTGGAGAATCCCATGGACAGGGAAGCCTGGAGGGCTACTGGCTATGGGGTCACAAAGAGTTGGACATGACAGCAATGGGGCACACAAAACATAAAACAATCAGTATTACAATCAACGCAATAGAGAGTTTATAAAGAAGAGAGTGAAAAAGCTGGCTTAAAACTCAACATTCAGAAAATGAAGATCATGGCATCCGGTCTCATCACTTCATGGCGAATAGACGGGGAGACAGTGGAAACAGTGGCTGATTTTATTTTCTTGGGCTCCATAATCCCTGCAGATGGTGACTGCAGCCATGAAATTAAAAGACACTTGCTCTTTGGAAGAAAAGATATGATCAACCTAGACAGCATATTAAAAAGCAGAGACGTCACTTTGCCGACAAAGGTCCATCTAGTCAAAGCTATGGTTTTACCATTAGTCATGTATGGATGTGAAAGTTGGACTGCAAAGAAACCCGAGTGCTGAAGAATGGATGGTTTTGAACTGTGGTCTTGGAGAAGACTCTTGAGAGTCCCTTGGACTGCAAGGAGATCCAACCAGTCCATCCTAAGGGAGAGCAGTCCTGGGTGTTCATTTATATACCATATGCTATTTATACAATAAATAGAACTGATGTTGAAGTTGAAACTCCAATACTTTGGCCACCTGATGCAAAGAGCTGACTCATTGGAAAAGACCCTGATGTTGGGAAAGATTGAAGGTGGGAGGAGAAGGGGATGACAGAGGATGAGATGGTTGGATGGCATCACCAACTCAATGGACATGAGTTGGAGCAAGCTCCGGGAGTTGGTGATGGACAGGGAGGCCTGGCGTGCTGCAGTCCATGGGGTCGCAAAGAGTCGGACACAACTGAGCAACTGAACTGAACTGAGATTATAAACGGTCTGCATAAAAAAAAAAAAAAAAATCTTAAAAAAAAGAGGAATGCCCAGTGAGTGAAACCTTCTAGTGCCAGCATGTTTAATGGACCCATCTTAATATAGTGGGATATAAGGGGAAACCTTCTCAAGACGGTGTGTGTTTGTTGTGTGTGTATGTGTGTTGTGTGTTCACATATGAGTGCTCTTGGTGGCTGGGAATAGGTCTTGCCCACAGAGGGAAGATCCGCTGGAGTAAGAAATGTCATCCGACTCCAATATTCTTGCCTGTGAAATCCCATGGACAGAGGAGCCTGGTGGGCTACAGCCCATGGGGTTGCAAAGAGTCAGACACGACTGAGCGACTGAAGAACAAAAAGCAACAGAGCAGATATGCCAACAGGCGTTGATGGCTACAGATGTAACAACTGTAAAAACATGCCTCAGAACTCCAGTACCCCTGGGAGAGACGGAGGACTTCAAACAAGCAGGAGAAATGTCCATTCATTCAATCCACAGAGCTGCATTAGAGTCTGTCTTTTATGCAACACACCGCCCCCCCCCCCACCGCCTCATTGCTAGAGACTCTAGTATACACCAAGGGAAGGCAAATACAGACACATAAGACCCCATAATTCAAATTCCAGTGTGACAAGTACTACAGAGCATGGTGGATGTCTGTCTATGGGAGTGTGCAGGAAGTCAAAATGATCACCTCCTAGCTGAGGGAATTAAATCAGACTTTATGGTATAAATAGCATACGGTATATAAATTCAGTGTAGACCCTGAATAAGCGATCAGATTAAAATGTGTAGCGTTAGGGGTGTTGGGAAGGAAGACAGTTGTGTCTGCTCTTCTGGGTTCTTCTGGCTGGTCCAGTTCAGTTGCTCAGTCATGTCTGACTCTTTGTGACCCCATGGACTGCAGCATACCAGGCCTCCCTGTCCATCACCAACTCCCAGAGTTTACTCAAACTCATGTCCATCGAGTCGGTGATGCCATCCAACCATCTCATCCTCTGTCGTCCCCTTCTCCTCCTGCCTTCAATATTTCTCAGCATCAGGGTCTTTTCCAATGAGTCAGCTCTTTGCATGAGGTGGCCAAAGGATTGGAGTTTCGCTTCTGCGTCAGTCCTTCCAATGAATATTCAGGACTGATTTCCTTTAGGATGGACTGCTTGGATCTCCTTGTGGTCCAAGGGATTCTCAAGAGTCTTCTCCAAGACCACAGTTCAAAAGCATCCATTCTTTGGCGCTCAGCTTTCTTTATAGTCCAACTCTCACATCCATACGTGACCACTGCAAAAACCATAGCCTTGACTAGACAGACCTTTGTTGGCAAAGTCATGTCTCTACTTTTTAATATGCTGTCTAGGTTGGTGTAAGAATTCAATTGACTGAAGACACATGAACAGAAAGAAAAGCACATAAAATTTTAATCCCACGTATATACCTAGGGGGGCACCTGGGGAAACTGAGTTGGTTTCCAAAATAACTGAAGCCTTCTCCTGAATACCATCCTGAAGCTGAATACCATCTTCAGCTAAAGACAAAAGAGGCTGCTTGGGGGAGTGGGCTGGTATTTCAAAAGGGAAGAAAGCAGTTGACATGGAGATGGAAAAGCAGATGGATTGTAAATGAGTGTGTGCGGGGCCAGCGGAGACTGTGGGCCCCACGGTGGACTCTGATCTTTACATCCTGCTGAGTTCCCCACATCACACCTGGTCCGTGGTCTTTGCAGACATGTCTGGTGATGCTGTGTGTTCCAAAAAGAAGCCCTATGTGTAAATTCTTCAGGCAGCCAAGAGGAGGTGAAAAGAAAAACTTCCTGTCTTCTGTTTCTTGAAATTACTAAGCATTAATTAATCGTCCGACTCTTTGCAACCCCATGGACTGTAGCCCGCCAGGCTCCTCTGTCCATGGGATTCTCCAGGCAAGAATCCTGGAGTGGGTCGCCATTTCCTCCTCCAAGGGATCTTCCCAACCCAGGGATCGAACTCGTGTCTCCTGTGTCTCCTGCATTGCTGAGTCATCTGGTTGAAATGTGTTGAAATAGTCAGTAAGTCATGTCCAACTCTTGCAACCCCATGGACTGTAGTCCTCCAGGCTCCTCTGTCCATGGGAGTCTCCAGCCAAGAACCCTGGAGTGGGTTGCCATGCCCTTCTCCAGGGGATCTTTAGGACCCAGGGATTAGGACTTGGGTCTCCTGTATTGGCAGGCAGATTCTTTACCGCCTGCACCATCAGGAAAGCCCTACAATTAATCCTCATTTTCAAAGAGACACATTTTTTTTTTTTAGGAGGGGGGACTTTGCACCCCTACAGAGATAGGGGAGTTGTGTGTTGAAGGCAGGAGAATACCAGATGTACTTCCATAAAAATCTCTGCGTTTCCTCTAACACACTCTGGAGGCTGTCTCATTTCCAGCAGCGCTGATTTGTCTTACACATATTTTGTATGTCTTTTTGACTTGTGGCTAGCTGACTGTAGTTAGACAGAGTTTCCTTCTTCCAGTTGGGGGAGCGGGGGAGGCTTTGCTTCATCTGGAGTTCAGTCCTTTTACTCCACACGCATTGTTGATGTTTTTCCTTTCCGCCGATGGTCACATCTGCCTGCTTCTCTCCTATCGTAGGAGTAAAAGGAAGTCTTTAATACATATTCATTTTATATCTGCATGAGAGTCACAGTTTTGTCTTTTCCTGAAAGCCTTATCTTTTAACAAATGGCCATTTTTCACATTCTTTTTTTTTTGTGTGTGGTGGTGGTTTGTCTCTTTCCACTTAGCTGGCAGGTACCTGTCTTATGTTTCCAGAAACCGTTTCATATTTGATGCGATCATTTTAGGGTCCAAACTCCTGGCGCCAGAAGGTGGATTCTAATTGGTCCCATTTTGGCCCAAATGTTCACCCCTGAAGGGCCCACTGTGTTGTGTGAGGGAGGAAGTTTTAAGACCTAGGTGACCATCTATCTTGTTTGCAGTTAGAGCTGGGAGTTGTGGTCTTAGATTGGAGTCACTTCAGCCTCTGAAGTTCTGAATTAATCACTGTGCTGCTGAAAAGTCTGGTTTTCAGTGGTACAATTTATTGCTCTGCTGTAGAAGTGACGGCACCCTACATAACACAAGCACAAGATAAAAGCAAGATAAGACTCAATTTACAAAAATCTAGGAATTTTTGTAATTTACGACATCATATTTACCCCCCTCCCCAAGGACACTTCCAACCTGTGAATCTGCTGTCTTAAGATATTACAAAGTAGCCTGAGATAAATTTTAGGAGAAACGTATTTGGAACTTGCTATGTCTCCAGAGCCACGTGCTTTGCAGTACGGGAGTTCTTTTGCTTCGAGTTTGGTGTGATAAGAATTATTTCCCGTGTCTGCTGGCTGTGGGTCCTCTTGGCACTACAAAACCATTTATTGTTTATTTATTCCTTTGCAATTCTTGAACCGAGGTAGCAGTGTAAGAACCTTTTCAGTCCCAACCCGGGAGACAGTTTGATTGCCCTGTTCCTACAGAAGCATCTTCACATTAAATCTGGATCCCAGGAGCATGGCAGATTGAAACACACCCTGGCAGAGGAAAATCTTCTAGCCGCATTTCAGTTATTCAGTTATTGGGAAGTCGGGACAAAGCAAATGTAACATTCAGCTCACTGCAGCCTCATCACTAAACGTCCACAAGCTAAACTAGCAAAAGCAAAAAAAAAAAAAAAAGCAGTGGATTAGAATTTAAATAATTCTCTAACCTACAGTATAAGGGTAAGGGGTGAATAAGATGGCTTTGTTGTCATTCAGTCACTAAGCAACGTCCGACTCTTTGTAGCCCCATGGACTGCAGGACTGGCTTCCCTGTCCATCACCATGTCCCAGAGTTAGCCCAAGTTCACATCCTTTGAGTTGGTGATGCCATCCAACCATCTCATCCTCTGTTGTCCCCTTCTCCTCCCATCTTCAATCTTTCCCAGCATCTGGGTTTTTTCCAGTGAGTCAGTTCTTTACATCAGGTGGCCAAAGGATTGGAGTTTCATCTTCAGCATCAGTCCTTCCAGTGAATATTCAGGACTGATTTCCTTCAGGATGGACTGGTTTGATCCCCTTGCAGTCCAAGGGACTCTCAAGAGTCTTCTCCAGCACCATAGTTCAGAAGTGTGGCTAAGGAGGCAAAATGAGAAAAGACAGGGGTCAAAGATAACCTCCAAAACATGGTTTATGACTGCTGAATCACTGGGCAGAGAGTTGAAGGAAAAATTTTGACAGCATCAGTTTCTGACTTCAGAATGTTTTTGTTTCAAGTGGGTATCAGTAAGCAGCTGACTGACTGAGCACAGATATGTATGTACATATTCCTATTATGTATATGATACAAAGCATGCTGAGTCCCTCAGTCATGTCCGAGTCTTTGCAACCTCGTGGACTATAGCCCACCAGGCTCCTCTGTCCATGGGATTCTCCAGGCAAGAATACTGGAGTGGGTTGCCATGCCTTCCTCCAGGGGATCTTCTGATGCAAGAATTGACCCCACGTCTCCTGCAGCTCCCACACTGCAGGCAGCTTCTTACCTCTGAGCTACCAGGGAAGCCTCATATGGTAAAGAATACATATATATATTATTTTTCATATTGTTTTTCTTTATGGTTTATTACACTCGATTGAATATAGTCCCCTTTGCTATACAGTGGGGCTTCCCTCGTAGCTCAGCTGGTAAAGAATCCGCCTGCAACGCAGGAGACCTGGGTTCGATCCCTGGGTTGGGAAGATCCCCCAGAGAAGGGAAAGGCTACCCACTCCAGTATCCTGGCCTGGAGAATCCCATGGGGTCACAAAGAGTCAGACACGACTGTGTGACTTTCTCTTTCTTGAGTGTAGGACCTTGTTGCTCATCTATTTTATATATCGTAGCATGTAAGTAGTGTATATCTTTAAGATTCTGTGAGTAAACTGAGATAACCCAATAAGTAGCCTGTAGTAAAACTCTCCTGGTACCCAAGCATGCTCTGCTGGGTGGCAAGGGCTTCTAGAATTGGAGGCACATAGAGTGTCCATTTCCTCTTTGACCAAGTTATGATAGGAGAAGAATCTCTTAAGAGCAGGGGCGTTCCTGGGAGCAGGGAGAATTCCCAGTGTATCCCCTAGAAGGTAAGCAGACCAATTTGACAAACAGTTATTGGTGCTGCTGTAGTTGTCTGCTTTGCTGGAAGAGGGGTCCTCTCTCTAGGATGCAGTGGCTGAAGGGAAGATGGCCAGGATGATCACGTGGGTTATCCCCAGTGATGGAGTGGGTACCACTTTATGAGGGTCCGTGGGCATCTTGGTAAGGAGCTTGAATTATATTCTAAGTCAGGGGACAAGTCTGCTGTGGAAATGAGACACATGCCATTCCCTGGTGGCTCACAGGTTAAAGCGTCTGCCTCCAATGTGGGAGACCTGGGTTCGATCCCTGGGTCAGGAAGATCCTCTGGAGAGGGAAATGGCAACCCACCCCAGTATTCTTGCCTGGAGAATCCCATGGACGGAGGAGCCTGGTGGGCTACAGTCCACGGGGTTGCAGAGTCGGACACGACTCAGCGACTTCACCTTACCTTCAGCTTCCATTGATCCTGTAGATTTATCTCAGATGTCTCTGGTGTGTTCACAAACGTTGTGGAGGAAACAGAATGAATAAAGGACAGGAGGGATAAAGAGAGTGCTGTTCAGACCAGGGAATTACGGGGTTGTGATTCACTTGGAAGACTGGCATAAAATTGCGTAGTGGAATCTTATCAGTTGCAGTACCATCAAGGACGGCAGCAAAGGAGAGAAGGTGACGGAGTGTGAGGTTTTCATCTTAACCCTGATGAAGGAAACGAAGATGGGGACTGAAGTGAGACATTTCCCTGTTTTTCTTTTTCTCTGCAAACTTTTAAGCAAAGGGGTTGGACTTAGGGTAGGGAGAATGCTGGTAAAGGGAGGTGTTTGGGAATGAAGGGGCAAATACAGGGGGCTGGGCTTGCTCAGGGAAGATGGAAAGATAAAGAGTGTGATATCAGGCCAGTTGAATGTTTGTCTCACTATCAAGGTGTGTGTCAGAGAAGCACGAGTGTTGACATGACCGTTCTCCTGACTGACGTAGGTAGGTTTTGCTTTCGTTTCCGTTGCTGTGGTAACATAACACAGGAGAAGTGGAAAGTTGCCTGCTGTATCAGTAAACAAAGGATGTCTTGGTACTCAGCGATTGCAGCCACTCCCGACGGTGAGCTGCTGAGCCCTGAGGGAACTCAGGAAGGAAAGAACATCTGTCTGGAGACAAAGCCTGGAACCTCAGCTGTCATCTCATGTTTGTGTTAAGTCGCTTTAGTCGTGTTCAGACCCTTTGCGACTCTGCAGACTGTAGCTCACCAGGCTCCCCTGTCCATGGGATTCTCTAGGCCAGAATACTGGAGTGGGTTGCCATTGCCTTCTCCAGGGGATCTTCCCAACCCTAGAAATCGAACCCAGGTCTCCTGAATTGCAGGTAGATTCTTTTCCGTCTGAGCCACCACTCAGCCGGGTCTGATTGAGGGGTGGTGGTTGTGGTGATGGAAAGTTAGTTGTTTCCTCAGCTCTTCATACGTAAGGAGCATACGAAGATTTTACCTGAGTGAGTTTAGACTGTGAGAAAACTGTCTGACACCCACACCTTAGCTCTGGGCTTTCCGTGACTTTTCAATCTGTAGGTATCTCTCAGTGTACAAAGGACCATCCATAAAGCCCACCAGTGAAGAGTTTCAGACCTCGGCTGTGAACATAGCAAGACAGAAGGAGAAAGACTTTTCTCCCTCCTTGCTAAAGCCACCTTGAAAACGTGTACATGAATTCAGCCTTTTCATTCACCCTGCCTGAATTGTAACACGTATGTGCGTAATTTTCCTAATTGTATGATTTTGGTGGCTTTTATTTTCTCCTCTCTAAAAAAGAAACATCACCTTCATTTTTGTCCTGGAAGCTCTGCCTCAAGGATACATGAATTTTGTAAACTTGTCTGGAGATGCATTGAATGTTCTTAGAACAAAGAGGGTGAATAAATTGGGTCTTTTGTTTTTTGTTTTGTGTAAAGTAGCAACTCTGCTTGTTCAAAACCCAGAAGGAAAATGTGGTGGGGAAATGAGGTCAGTGGAGGCCAAACCTTTCTTAAGCCTCAGAGAGGATTGGAAGTTTTTCTCTACTACGGAACTACCAAGAATAGAATTAAAAGAAGACATTTTTATTAGATTTTTATCTTCATCTCTGGGACTTCCATTAGCTCACTAGCGGAGGAAGAGATACTGGTTCTGTGTACAGAGAAAAATGCAGGGTAATTTGGCCACATGTGGAAACTGTCAGTCTTAAGAACTTTTGGGGAAGGTATTGAGATATACATAGATATTAAATATATATAATATATAATATACCTAGATACTAAAATATAATAAATTGAAATAGAGATCATATGCTGATATGTTATAGTAAGTTGACATGTTAGAGGATATATTAGTATAATGTTTTATATAATATATATTTATAATGTTATAAATTATTGAAATGCTAGGTGTAATATATTACTATATAATATATATTACCGTGGGCTGTAGCCCGCCAGGCTCCTCTGTCCATGGGAT
>SJXO01004192.1:190127-195127 GCA_006408615.1 Connochaetes taurinus | reverse complement strand
CCCTGACAACTGCATGAGATTTTATGAAACCTAGGAGGCAGTCATTTTATTTTCTTAAATTGGAGTTGATATTCAGTGTTGTGTTAATTTCTGCTGTACAGCAAGGAGATTGATGTGTGTGTATATATATATATATATATATATATACGCATTCTTGTTCATATTTTTCTCCCATGATGGTTTGCATGCCTGCTGTGCGCTCAGTTGTATCCGAGTCTTTGTGATGCCGTGGACTGTGGTCCATGGGATTCTCCAGGCAAGAACACTGGAGTGGGTTGCCATGCCCTTCTCCACGGGATCTTCCTGACCCAGGGATCGAACTCGAGTCTCCTGCATTGGCAGATGAGCTCTTTAACACTGAGTCAGCAGAGAAGTCCATTATTGTCCCTCCCAGGGTTTTCAGTATAGTTCCGTGTTTATCCATCCTATATATAATCATTTGCATCTGCTAATCCCAAACTCCCAGTACCTTCCTGTCCCACCCTGACCCCCGGCAGTCATTTTCTTGACTTGTATTTGAGCAGAGTTGTCCTAGTAGCTGAATGCACAGAACAACACACACTTGATGAGTTTCTGCAAAATGAACAGACTTGGGTCAGCACCACCATGATAAGAAGGCAGAAAGTGACTGTGTTCCCAAAAGCTTTGTTCATGTCCATTCTGAACAGGTCACAACAGCTCGTGGCGCCTCCCCCCAGCTCTGTTGACTGGTGTCAGTGAATTCCTTCTGCCTGTTGTGTCACTTGATACTATAGAGCAGAAACTCCTTGTGTGTGCCTGTGTGTGTATGTGCCTGGCCGCTTCCACTCAACTTGGTGTTGGTAAGATCCGTTCATGGTGTATCCAGGTACCAGTTGTCCATTTATGCTGCTAAAAACTTCACGGAATATCCATGCTACTGTCCTTTGAATGTCTCTCTCTCCCTGTACTTAAGTTTTGTTTTTTGCTACGACATATCCCAAGGATGTGTTTTTATGAGAAAAAGTGCCATGTGCACTAAACAGTACGAGCACTTGAGTTTTTTTGGGAAAGTTCTGATAACTGTTTAAGAGTTTGGTTGTAAGACTCTGGTGCAGACATTTTCCTTCAGAACTTTGTAGTCAGAGCTTTACGTTTTTGAGTCCCCTGGGAAGTGGTGAGACATGTTTTTAAGAAATACTGTCGTCTCCTTCTCTCTGTTTCTAAGCTTTCCGCCTTTTAAGCTCCATCCCTGTGGTTGTGGGTGTCGGTTCATCTGAATGTGCCGTGGTTCTCACTGTTGATTCATTTACCTGCCTTCTTCTCTTTCAGTCCAAAAGTCACAATCATTTCTTCTCCAGGTGATTAAAGTATTCTAAGATTTGATTTACGGCCTCTCTCTCTCCTTCTCTGGGTTTCTTGATTCCCTCATCTGGAAAATCCTGCAAGCTTGCTGTATTACTTCCTTTGTCTCTCCTCTGCCTCTCCAATTTACTTTTTGTTTCTTTGTCATGTTTGCATTATGTTCTGAAATATATTTTTATAAATTTGTTTGATTGAAGGAAAGTTTATGGACAGTGTTCTGAAATATATTTTTTATAACTTTGTTTTATCGAAGGAAAGTTTATTTACAGTGTCATGTTAAATTCTACCGTACAGCAGAAGTGATTCAGTTACACATATATTTATTTTCTTTTTCATGTTCTGGGGAAATTTACTCAGTTTTATCCTAAGCATTGTACGTCTGTCTTCCTTCTGTTATGAGGCTTTCTGTGAAGGCGCTAGTAACTATCATTTACTCTTCCAGTTTTTCAAAGAACATTATGTCTCTTTGTTGTGAAGATCCTAATTGGGTTTTTTGAAAGTGAAAGTCCGTGTCCGACTCAGTCGTGTCCGACTCTGTGACCTCACATGGATTATACAGTCCACGGAATTCTCCAGGCCAGAACAGTGGAGTGGGTAGCCTTTCCCTTCTCCAGGGCATCTTCCCAACCCAGGGATTGAACCGAGGTTTCCCCCATTGCAGGTGGATTTTTTTTTTTACCAGCTGAGCCACCAGGGAAGCCCAACAATACTGGAGTGGATAGCCTACCTCTTCTCCAGGGGATCTTCCCAACCCAGGAGTTGAACCCAGGTCTCCTGCATTGCAGGCGGATTCTTTACCAACTGAGCTACCGGGGAAGCCCTTTTAGCTTTTTAGAGAATTTTCTTTACTTCTTCTGTTATACCGATTTTATATTTTTTTAAAGTGTTATTTATTTACTTTTGGCTGTGCTGGGTCTTGTTTACCCGCTGGACCGCCAGGGAAGCCCTCCCCGTTTTGTACGTTCTCAGTTGTTCCTGGGCATATTGAGAATGCCTTGGGCATATTGCAGTCCGCTTGTTGGTTTTCCTCCCAAGCTCCACTTCCCTGTTTCTATTCCTGGGTAATAATTCGGTTCATTGCAGGTGGCTGCAGTGAGTGCTCTTTTGCAGAGTGTGACTCCATTTCTAAGGGACTTCTGTCAAAATGTGCTGTCAAAATGTGGGCGTGACCAGTCCTATCCACAGACACAGATTTTCCTCTGGGGGCTCATGGAGGTCACAGCAGCACCCTTAGGATCACAGCAGAGGCAAAAGGCAAGTGAGGAACCTGTGTGCGTCACTCTGTGGTAAACAGTCCCTCAATTTCTTTTTCTGTGTCTATAGAGGGACCCCGTATCACCTTGGTTTTTGTTCTTCTTTTCTTGTGTCCCTCAGCTGCATTAAGAGCTTCTCCATGGAAATCTCTCACTATTTAGGAGGCAGGTCAGGGGTCTCTGGCCAGAACAGACACTGCGGCTGGCTTTTAACCATATTGGGCTGAGCGGCTATCTGGTAAACCTCCATGTCCCGCCCCCGCCTCCGGCCTTGATTTCAGCTGCCGACTGTCTCTGGGTCCCACACACGTCACATTCGAAGGTTCATTTGTCAGTTTCCCACCTGGAGAGTCTCATTTCCATTGAACAATGTTAAGTGTTCTGGGAAGCTGGTTGTGCCCTTTCATCTTTTGACACTACCATGGTGCGGGCATTTGACTGTTACTTCAGTAACGTATGAGGATGTAAATAGTCAAAGATGTGGCTGCAGTCGCCAGGACTTCCCTGGTGTCCTAGGGGTGCTCGCACTGCAGAAGCTGTGGGTTCCGGCCCTGGTCAGGGAAAGCAGAATCCAGCATGCCAAGACCTGGCCCCCAGTTTTTTTTTTGCAGCTTCCCTGGTGGCTCAGACGATGAAGAGTCTGCCTGCAATGCGGGAGACCCGGGTTTGATCCCTGGGTCAAGGAGATCCCCTGGAGAAGGAAAAGGCAACCCACTCCACTATTCTTGCCTGGAGAATTCTATGGACAGAGGAGCCTGGCAGGCTACAGTCCACAGGGCCACAGTGGTGGACTGATCGACCAGCACTCTCAGTCACTATGTTGAACCAGAAATTCCATCTGCAGGTTATAAGGCAACTTCCAGATGGGTCAGAAAGATGGCATATAGCTTCCTAAAATTCCCCTTACAAAATATGTATCCTTAAACTAGATGACTGGAGATTATTTTATTTTTTAATACATATATATATATTTTTTGCTTCCCTGATAGCTCAGCTGGTAAAGAATCTGCCTGCAATGTGGGAGACCTGGGTTTGATCCCTGGGTTGAGTAGATCCCCTGGAGAAGGGAGAGGTAACCCACTCCAGTATTCAGATTGGATTGATCGACCAGCACTCTCAGTCACCATGTTGAACCAGAAATTCCATCTGCAAGTTATAAAGCAACTTCCAGACGGGTCAAATAGATGGTATATAGCTTCTTAAAATTCCTCTTACAAAACATGTATCTTTAAGCTAGATGATTGGAGATTATTATTTTATTTCTTAATATTTTTAGAGGTTTATTTTTTTTGTATTTGGCTCTGCCAGTTCTTAGCTGCAGCATGCAGGCTCTTTAGCTCTGGCGTGTGGGATGTAGTTCTCCAAACAGGAGTTGAATCTGGCTCTCCTGCATTGGGAGTACAAGTCTTAACCACTGGGTTACCAGAAAGTGTTAAGAGAAAGTGTTTGTCACTCAGTCGTGTCTGACTCTCTGTGACCCCATGAACTGTAGCTCTCCAGGCTCCTCTGTCCATGAGGATTCTCCAGGCAAGAATGCTGGAGTGGGTTGCCATTCCCTGCTCCCGGGGATCTTCCTGACCCAGGGTTTATTTATATGACCCACCTGGGTCTTTGTCACGGCATAGTTCCAGCCTTCGAGCTCATAGGTATGGCATGTGGGATCTAGTTCTGTGACCAGATTGAAACTTATTTTATATCCCAGATCAACAGTGATTTAAAAATATTTCATCAGAAGTATTTGTATTTGTTGGTTCCCAAACAAAAATTGAGTACACTGAAAAATGACCTTCTTTCTCAAAGCTGCTTCAGTATCTTTAGAAGTTTGACCTTCATCCTCTTTTATACTGACTTATGGTGGCTCAGACGGTAAAGCATCTGTCTACAATGCGGGAGACCCGGGTTTGATCCCTGGGTTGGGAAGATCCACTGGAGAAGGAAATGGCAATCCACTCCAGTACTATTGCCTGGAAAATCCCATGAAGAGGGGAGCCTGGTAGGCTACAGTCCATGGGGTTGCAAAGAGTCGGACACGACTGAGCAACTTCATTGCACTTATGTTTTAGAATCAGTAATCTGACCCACCCATTGACAGTGAGATTCTATATATTTCACTATTGTTTCTTTCATTTACTTAGTCTATTTTTTGTTATTGTTGTTGTTCAACCCAGGGATCGAACTCATGCCAACTGTGCACACAGGGTATGAGTGATTATTATTTAGCGGTAGAAGACTGACCTTGTCTTTATTAAGACGCTTAAGTGTTGTGTGTAGTCTGATTCTCTTCCCATGAATGAGGAGACAGGTAAACAGCACTTCATTTACTTAATGAATAATGTGACTTTGTCACGTGGAGCTATTTCCCACTGGTGATTTCCTTAGTTTTGTTCAGAAACTTTGAGCTAGACAAAAGGGCAGACATTTTCT
>SJXO01004192.1:114486-171370 GCA_006408615.1 Connochaetes taurinus | reverse complement strand
CCTGTTGATTGTTGCTTGTTGGGCCCTGGTTGCTAAGGTAACTTTCCAAGTGGGCACATTGATCTCTTGTGGTAAGGCCATGTGTTCTGTGCGCTTGGAAACATGTGGCTTGGATCTAATGCTCTGAATATAAAATATATATATATATATTTTAAAATCTCCACTCATTTTATTCAGCTGGGCTTAAAACACAAATGTTCTTATATACCAAAGTGGTTATGAGTAAACAAGAACAGCCTGTTAAAAACCATCGTTTCAATGAAAGAAAACACTGAATCCCATTTAAAGGGCATAATTTCTTTACAGTTCCTGTGTTGTTCATCTTTAACTTGAAACTATAGTAACTGAGAAATGGACGTGTCCAACTTCTTTCATCATCCAGAAAAAGACTAAAATAACTGAACAGTGGTAGGGACAGGGCTTGCTAACATGACTCTGGGAGAATTTCAAGAGGAAAAGATTTATAATGAGGATCTTGGAGAAACAAATACGTCCTGAAAAAAAAAATCACTAATATTCCTTTTTTTTTTTTCAAGATTTGTTGACACTTACAATGTGTTAAATCCCAATACCATGAGGGAGAGACGCATAGAAGAGGGTTGCTTTCTTGGTTTTTGAAACCTTTGAAGACTTGTGCAAGGATTGCGAATCTGGAGAGAGTCACACACGATTTGAAATATGCTAGAAGAAGAAATGTTTGTAAAACTTGACTGTGAAGTGGCATATTGTTGTTTAGTCACTAAACCATGTCCGGCCTTTTGTAACTCCCTGGACTGTAGCCCGTCAGGCTCCTCTGTGCGGGAGATTTCTCAGGCAAGAATACTGGAATGGGTTACCGTTCCCTCCTCCAGCGGATCTTCCCCACCCAGGGATCGAACCTGAGTCTCCTGCACTGCAGGCGGATTCTTTACCACTGGGCCACCAGGGACGCCCCGAAAGTGGTATGTTACCATGGACAGAAGGATAAAGTGGTAAAGAGGAAATAGTTAATAACAGCGACAAGTGAAGACTTACACATCCGGGAGTTAAAATCGCTGTAGGGGCAGGACTGCCCTGGTGGTCCCGTGGTTAAGAATGTGCCTTGCCGTGCAGGGAACGCTGGTTCGATCCCTGGTCAGGGAACTTTGATCCCCCATGCCGAGGGGCTACTAAGCCCAAGTACCACAACTACTTAAGTCCACGCACCCTATAGCACCCATGGTCTGCAGTGAGACAAGTGAGCCCAGCGAGAAGCCCACGGCTGTAACTGGAGCGTACCCCACCCCCACCCCACCCACGATGGCGTTTAAAGCTATCTCTGGTTCTGGGATTAACCTTTGTCTTTCCTGATTGCACTGGAAATCTGTGTCCTGCTTTTAGGCAAACAGTGGAGGACCCAGGGCTTTTCTCTTCCCCTCTCCTTCTCAGTTGTGTTCAGCTCAAATGAATTCTGCCCGAGTGGCTTGTCTGGGGGAGGAGGCATCAACTGGTTCCCTTCAGTGGTCAGCATGCAAGTTGTCTGATTTCATCTTACTCATGGTATGGCCTTCATTGGCGAATTGGGTGGTATAGTTTAAAACAGCAAGACAGAATCATGTCCTTTATGAAGAATGTTGGCAGACCTCACATAGGTCTAGACCCAAAGAATAATATGTGATAATAAAGTACCATGTATTTCATGAATGAGATTAATGTGAAACTTAAGAAACTATATCAAGGGACTTCCCTGGTGATTCAGTGGCTAAGACTCTGCATTCCCATTGCAGGGGACCAGGTCAGGGAACTACATCCCACAAGCTGCAACTAAGATCTGGTACAGAAATTACATCAATATAATTAATGATAATAAAAAGTGTGAGACAAAAACCCATGTAACAACATAGGTATTTGATTAAAAACATAGTCCTTACAAATTTAAAAAAGAAAACTCTAAGTAAAACAGGTATGGAAAACAAACTCCTTAAATATGATAAATGGTATTAAAATAACAATCATCAATCCAATAGTGAGATTTTGGAAAATTGCCGTTTGAGTTAGGTACAGAACTGCAACATCAGTTTTCATTACTGTCATTAAACTCTCGGTTAATTTACAATAATAAGACACAGAAGAAGATAACAAAATTTATTTTAATATTAGATTGAAACAATTATTTATTTTTGCAGACTGTTTGGAGACTAATAAAAGCAAACTAGAATTAAGCCAATCTTATCAGGTTAATTAACATCAATGCAAGTTACATACACAAATCAATAGTTGTTTGTTTTTTTTTCTGCAGTTGGTAATAATGTCTTAGGAAAGCAATGAAAAATTGCCAACTGTTAATGATGTTGAAAATGACTAGTTCATAGACATAAATTTAATAAGAAGGACTTAGAATTTATTTGTATTACGTACGAAAGAAAGCCTGAATATATGAGAGCTAATCCATTGTCCTGGATTTGAATACGTAATTGTATAAAAACAGAAATATGTAAATTGAATGCATCCCAGTAAAATCCCAGTGCATGGGGAGGGAAGGAGGAAAAAGATTAAATATTCTTCACATTCCGTTGACAGCCAATGATATTGTGGAAAAAAAAAATGTTTGTGCAATGATGCCTGTGTCTTTGTGTGTGGGGGCTGGTCTAATTTTCAGAAATTCCGATTTGCCATAGTTTTGTCCATTAAAATAGCTAATACTAGTGAAGAAATGGATAAACAGATAAACAGTAATTAAACAAGAGATTACTGATACATGTGTATATACACATACTTACAATTTTGATACATAACAATTAAATACATATGTAATTAAGGCTGCAGTTTAATTTAGTAGAAGCAAACTGATTAATTTCTTTGATAAGTAGTTCTCTCATCATTGACTATCTGTTTAGAAAAAAAAGAGAAAAACTACATTCTTATCTACAATCATTTAGAAGCAAATTTAAATGAGTTAAAGAATGAAAAATAAATGCTATTAGACAAAAATTGAACCAACTAACCTGTTAATGTTGGAGTCACTATATCACAAGTTTGTTTGCCATGTAGCTAATACATTTTTTCAATTTTGGGTTTTGCTTTTTGTTGCCACACCATGCAGCTTGTGGGATCTTAGTTCCCCCACCAGGGATTGAACCAAGACCCTCAGCAGTGAAAGCACAGACTTCTACCCTCTGGGTCTTCCGGGAATTTCCCATTTTTTTCCAATTTTTAAGTCACTTTGTTTTGGAAACCAAGTGTTAAGAGAAAGTGTTAAGAGAAAGCATCTTTATTGCTCAATTGGAGAAGAAGAAACCCTTTCTGAGCCTACATTTTGTACTCAACAAGTTGTAAAATTATATTTTAAGAAGCTTGGATTAATCATGGGAGCTTCCCAAGTGGCACTAATGGTCAAGAACCCTCCTGCCAGTGCAGGAGACCTGGGTTCAATGCCTGGGTCAGAAAGATGCCCCGGAGGAGGGCATGGCAACCCACTCCAGGAGTCTTGCCTGGAGAATCCCATGGACAGAGGAGCCTGGCGGGCTATAGCCCGTGAGGTCACAGAGAGTCAGACACAACTGAAGCAACTGAACACAGATGTCCACATGTATAAATTATATTTTATAAATTGCTAAGTTATATTTTAAGAAACTTGTATACATGCAGGTAATTCACAGACAGTTGAATTCATATTCATTTAAGGACAAAACCCGAGACAATACTTCCCAGTGATTCGATACCCAAAAACCTCAGCAAAAAGAAAGACTATTTAATTTTCTCACCCTCTGAAGAGGTCTCATCCATGTGATTTGTGCCTTAGGCAAGAGAGTAATACAAAATAGAGAAGTGATAGGGGAGGGATGCTAATAAAAGGATTTGTGAGTCCGTGCAAAGAGGAGAAGAAAAACAGCAGGAAACAATTTACAACTTTCCATAATGACGAAATGCAGTAGGCAGTAGATTTTGTTGGCAGGGGGTAGGGAACATGGGGTAAAAGGACTTTTCTTTTGGATTATGTTTTGTTTTGTTAAAACCACGATGGATTCCTGACAAGTAAATTAATGGACTTGAGATTGCTCTTAGTAGATGAACACTCTTTCCTGAATATCCACAGAGTGCCAGGCTGTGTGTTGAGTTCTCTGGCGATACAGAAGAAAATGATCAGCTATAACATAAACATGCCGGGCAAGATGAATTACTCCATTCTTGAAGAGTATTGCACCGGAATGGTTGTGTTAATTTGATGCTCATAGGTTTCAGCACAGATGGTTCCTATTTGTAACAGACTCCTTATCCTATGACAGGATCAGTTCAGTTCAGTTCAGTCACTCAGTCGTGTCCGACTCTTTGCGACCCCATGGACTGCAGCACACCAGGCTTCCCTGTCCATCACTCTCTCCCAGAGTTTGCTCAAACTCATCTCCATCGAGTCAGTGATGCCATCCAACCATCTCATCCTCTGTCATCCCCTTCTCCTCTTGCCCTCAATCTTTCCCAGCATAAGGGTCTTTTCCAGTGCATCAGCTCTTCACATCAAGTGGCCAAAGGATTGGAGTTTCAGCTTCAACATCAGTCCTTCCAATGTACACTCAGGATTGATCTCCTTTGGAATGGACTGGTTGGATCTCCTTGCAGTCCAAGGGACTCTCTAGAGTCTTCTCCAACACCACAGTTCAAAAGCATCCATTCTTTGGCTAAATCTATGTAAAATCTTTGGTGGGAAGAAAGACGCCTGGGTCCAGTGTCCACTGTGGATTCCATCGTGTGTGAGGTTCAGGAACAGGCAAGGCAAATGTCTGTTGGAGAAAGTGTGAGTTCAGCGTGGCCTTGGTCTTGGTGAGTGTACAGCTGGACCGCAGCTTGACAGGAGGGGACCATCTGGAAGCCTTGGGCTCTAGACCCTGATGGGGTTTGGTCCACACACCTGTGAGATCTTTTGTCCTCATCTTTGGCATCCTTAATACTTATCTCAAGCATAGCTGGTTTTCCCGGACCAAGGCATTCACTGCCTGCCATGCGGTCAACTGTTTTCCCTGCAGTCACTTGACCATTGACTGTTCTTTCCTGGGATGACGGATCACCCTGTCATGTGGCCATGATAGGG
Source organism: Connochaetes taurinus (assembly GCA_006408615.1). NCBI lineage: Eukaryota > Metazoa > Chordata > Mammalia > Artiodactyla > Bovidae > Connochaetes > Connochaetes taurinus. Next base: position 166,326 of record SJXO01004192.1, on the reverse strand, counting down.
ACCCCTGGGCCAACTCTGTATTGAATGCCCGTTTCCTCAACTGACTCCTCATCAATTATTTATTCTTGGACTGACTTGGTTACTGACTCCTTTTCCTGGACTAACTCAGTCTTGGATTGTGTTCCCTGCAGTCACTCTGTTGCTGCCGGTCTTCCCTGGACTGAGAGAAACATTGTCATTTTCTCAGCTGTGGTTTTGTCTTGTTTTTGTTTGGTGTTTTGGACTGATGCAATTATTGTTATCTTATATGGGGGGGATAATTTCTAATTTTGTCATCCAGACTGTCCATGAATTTATTTCATAATTTATTGTGTTTCATAGACTGATTTGCCCCTGAGCCGATTCGGTTATCAGCTATTTACCCCTGGACTTCCTCGGTCATGGACTCTTTATCCCTTGGCTGACTCTGTTGTCTACCCTTTTCCCTACACTGACTCAGTTCAGTTCAGTTCAGTTCAGTTCAGTTCAGTCACTCAGTTGTGTCCGACTCTTTGTGACCCCATGAACTGCAGCATGCCAGGCCTCCCTGTCCATCATCAACTCCCAGAGTTTATCCAAATTCATGTCCATTGAGTTAGTGATGCCATCCAACCATCTCATCCTCTGTCATCCCCTTCTCTTCTTGCCCTCAATCTTTCCCAGCATCAGGGTCTTTTCACATGAGTCAGCTCTTCGCATCAGGTGGCCAAAAGTTTGGAGTTTCAGCTTCAACATCAGTCCTTCCAATGAACACCCAGGACTGATCTCCTTTAGGATGGACTGGTTGGATCTCCTGGCAGTCCAAGGGACTCTCAAGAATCTTCTCCAACACCACAGTTCAAAAGCATCCATTCTTCTGCACTCAGCTTTCTTTATAGTCCAACTCTCACATCCATACATGACTACTGGAAAAACCATATCCTTGCCTAGATGGACCTTTAGTCATCACTTATTTCCCCCTGAGTTGACTTGGCCATCCACTACCCCTGGACTGATTGACTCTTTTCCCTGTACTGATGTCATTATTAACTGTTTTCTTTCTAGTGAGTGGGTCATCACTTGTTTCCCACAGACCCAGGGGAAGCTTCCTTGACTTTGGATTCACCATCAGCTCTTGCCCTTGCACTGATTTATTCACGGGCTTTTTGTTTCCCTCTGCTGAGACTTCAGACAGTCATCTCCATCATCAGCTGGACTGACTTGATCAGTGACTGTTTTCCCTGGACTGACTCAGTCATTGACTATTTATGCCTGGTCATCAGCTGTTTACCCCAATCCGTTATTGACTATTTTCCCTTGGATTCCCTTGGTCATAGGCTATTTATGCCTCTACTGACTCTGTCATTGACTACTTATGCCTGGACTAAGTAATCAATGAAAAGTTATGACCAACCTAGACAGCATATTAAAAAGTAGAGACATTACTTTACCAACAAAGGTCCATCTAGTCAAGACTATGGTTTTTCCAGTGGTCACGTATGGATGTGAGAGTTGGACCATAAAGAAAGTTGAGTGCCAAAGAATGGATGCTTTTCAATTGTGGTGTTGGAGAAGACTCTTGAGAGTCTCTTGGACTGCCAGGAGATCCAACCAGTCCATCCTGAAGGAGATCAGTCCTGAATATTCCTTGGAAGGACTGATGTTGAAGCTGAAACTCCAATCCTTTGGCCACCTGATGCAAAGAACTGACTCATGTGAAAAGACTCTGATGCTGGGAAAGATTGAGGGCAGGAGGAGAAGGGGACGACAGGATGAGATGGTTGGATGGCATCACCGACTCCATGGACTTGAGTTTGAGTAAGCTCCGGGAGTTGGTGATGGGCAGAGAGGCCTGGCATTCTGTAGTCCATGGGGTCGCAAAGAGTCGGACACGGCTGAGCGACAGAACTGAACGGAACTGAATATGGCTTAGGTCCTCATACAAAAAGAACTGACCACAGGGGAGATGGTGAAGTGGGAAAGTTTATACATCCAAATAAAGCAACAGAGGGGCTTGGCAAGGAGAAAGTGTGAGTAGTGAGTTCCCGCTGAGAAGCTTAACAGATGACTTCTCTAGGACCAAGGACAAGCTCTGTCTATGCACAGAGTATCTGTCAATGCAAGGAACCGTAGGCTTCATTCCAAAGGGCTCTACTGCTCAGACATAAACTCTAGCCAGGAGATAACCTTCCAGTTCAGGTCAGAATATTCATCCTATTTAACCAACCAAAGCATAGGGAGATGCTCTATTAAAACACATGGAAGCTATGGGATATTTTACATGGTACTTTGGGCACTTGATGGGAAGAGCCAGCTCACTGGAAAAGACCCTGATGCTGGGAAAGTTTGAAGGCAGGAGGAGAAGGGGACCACAGAGGATGAGATGGTTGGATGGCATCACCGGCTCAATGGACATGAGTTTGAGCAAGCTCCAGGAGTTGGTGATGGACAGGGAAGGCTGGTGTGCTGCCGTCCATGGGGTGCAGTGTCAGACACGACTGAGTGCCTGCACAATTCCACGGGAAGTGTTTACTGAGCTACAAGAAAAAAGATTGCACATCAAATGCACAACTTTCACTTACTCTAAATTTTCCAATGATGAAGTCTCTGTAGTTCAGCATTTGAATATTACCCATGATTCATGCAATTTGTTTTTTTTCCCCTTCTCATCTACAATATGTGCCTCTGTTTTTCTCATCCAGAGAGTCATGCCCAGAAAGGCAGTCTGTTGTTTTATATTCCTTTCAACTGCCAAGAAGCAAAAATAAAAAAAAAGCCCTTTTACCTTCTGTTAAAAATCTGTGAAATTCTCACACAAAGTGGAGTTTTAAAATATTCAATTCTGTCCAATTCCTAAGAGAATGATTTGTGCATGATGTAGGCTAAGAGAGAACAGAAATATTGTAATTCACGGCTTTTAATTTTGCATCCTGGATTTCTCCATTTTTAAAACAAATAGCAGCATTTAATGATCATATACCAATATTACAGTAAACAGTTTTAACGCTTAATTTTAAAACCGGTGTAAGTTGGGCTATATTATGCACTTAAACCTTTTAATTCACAAAGTGCTTGAAAATTGGAATGTCATAGCCCACACATATGAGCTGGTAATTATGCCCTAAAGAGGATAAACACTGTAAGAATTCGAGAAGGAGTTAATATGAACCGAGGGCATGACTGTAATTAGAGGAGCTGGGTTTTAGTAACAGCAGGAGAGATTCTGTTTATACGTTGTTACTGTCGTTGCTCAGTGGTGTCTGACGCTTTGTGACCCCACGGACTGCAGCACACCAGGCTCCTCTCTCCGTGGAGTCCTCCAGGCAAGGATACTGGAGTGGGTTTGCCATTTCCTTCTCCAGGGGATCTTCCCGACCCAGGGATCGAACCCACGTCTCTTGCATCTCTTGCATTGGTAGGTGGATTCTTTACCACTGAGCCAGCAGAGAAGCCCATTCATACATATATAGAAGCAAAGAAAGCATGAAATTAAGAACCCATTAGAAACTGTTAGTGAAGTGAAGTCGCTGAGTCGTGTCTGACTCTTTGTGACCCTGTGGACTGTAGCCCACCAGGCTCCTCTGTCCATGGGGTTCTCCAGGCAAGAATACTGGAGTGGGTTGCCATTTGCTTCTCCAGGGGATCCTTCGGACCCAGGGATCGAATCCAGGTCTCCTGCATTGCAGGCAGATGCTTTAACCTCTGAGCCACCAGGGAACTTCTTAGGCAGTGTTTATTTTGGTCAGCTTGAGGTCGACAGTTTGCAACATTTCAGCGTTTTCAATGTTAACAGAAACCTGTGCAAACTGAGATTTTTGTTAAACTTTGGTCGTCCTAAATTTGAAACATATTAAGTATTACAATTGGTAACCAAAAGACTGGTTTCTGCTTCTTCACAATGTTATTCTCAGATGAGAATTTCTCCCATGTGGATGTGCAAAACACTCCCTCAGCAGACCTCGGGCCGAAAACCCTCTCCTGAATTCTACTTTAGTTGGTTATGCAAGGCAGCTCTTTGTAAAAATACTTACTCAGAGTTTAATGTACTTAATTTTGATTTAAACTCCAATATTCTTTGGGAGGAAAATACATCATTGAGGTACACTGTGATGTATGTTTCACATTTCCAGTATTTTCTTTTTTTAAAAAAAATGACTGTTTTCTTGGAGTGGTGGATTTCTTTGTCATTGTGCTAGAACGTTTTGAAAGGGCTGCTAAGCTTGTGAGGATATTTTTTGGTGTGAGGGGTGGGGGAGGGTTGGGACAGCAACCCTAAAGGAAATCAGTCCTGAATATTCATTGGAAGGACTGATGCTGAAGCTGAAACTCCAATCCTTTGGCTACCTGGTGCGAAGAACGGACTCCTTGGACAAGACCTCGATGCTGGGAAATATTGAGGGCAGGAGAAGAAGGGGATGACAGAGGGTGAGATGGTTGGATGCATCACTGACTCGATGGACGTGAGTTTGAGCAAGCTCCAGGAGTTGGTGATGGACAGGGAAGCCTGGCGTGTGGCGGTCCATGGGGTCGCAGAGAGTCAGACACGACTGAACGACTGAACTGAACTGATGTCCATCGAGTTGGTCCTGCCATCCAAGCATCTCACTCTCTGTCATCCTCTTCTCGTTTTGCCGTCCGTATCTCCCAGCGTCAGAAGGGTGGTGTCCGTGGGTACACATTGGGTGTGTGAGTCTTATGCAGAAGGCGTCAGTGTTTCTACTGATGCTTTCTCCACTCACTGACATTAGTATGTCCAGCAAGTGTTTTCACCTCTCGGTGTCTCAGTTTCTTAGTTTCCTTCTTTGGAAGAGTTCAGGTTCTTTTCTCACATGGATGTTGTGAGCTCTTTGCCCGAGTTACCCATGTAAGTTGCCAAAATGATGCCTGATGCGCAGTAAGCACCGCTGAGCATTGGATGAATGAGGCTGAGCACGCAGTATCCGGGGTGGGGGAGGTGTTGATCCAGGGTCGGGGAGGTGTTGTATGGAACTTGGAACACTGGGAAAGTCCCTGGGGGGCCGTTTCCAGCACCCATCAGTGTAGAAGTTCAGAAAGCGTGATGGCGAGATCGACGAGGCCTGTGAAACAGATGTCAATGAAAGTCTATCTGCCAGGTGTGGCTAATGGAGCTGCGATGCTCCAGCCATCATTGACTGTCTCATCCTTGTCACTCTGGGATAACAATGATGCTACCAGAACCTTCCCCAAGATAGACAGCCCAAGGGAAAACACTCAGCTTCACTCTTGGAAGATGCTAGGCGTATGGTTTTGTGTGTTTCTTAAATCTTCGTTGTAGAATAAATACCGGAAATACAAACAATAAAGCCGCAAGCCTTATTACAATAGTTTGGGACCAGATGCAGGAGCCCTGGGTGATTCATGCTCCTCTTCAGGGAGTCATGTGAGCCCCAGATTTTGATGTGAATAGCATCATGCTTGTGGGGTACAGGCAGTCGGCCTTAGGAGAAAATACCTCAAGGGTGGCTGAGAGATTCAGGAAGGTCTTCCGGTCCAGACTTGAGAAAAACCTAGTTTTGGCATAGTCATCCTTGATTCAGTGTGTAGTGCTGAATTCATGCCATGAAAGGCTATTGCAGTCGCTTCATTTTAAAACATTCATGTCGTTGCATCACATCTTTAGCTGTCCACGTGAACTCTTTGTTGCTGCGTGTGGGATTTAGCTCCCCGACCAGGAATCAAACCCTGGCCCCTCGAGCTGGGAGCCTGGACTCTTTAGCCACTGGATCACCAGGGAAGTTCCTACAAGTTTTTCATTCAGAGATCTTCTGGCCCTTCTCAGTCATATTGATCGTTTCGGGGGTTGCTAGATTATTCTACCAAGGAAATGGAAGGAAATGCTTCCAACCTTGGAAAAGCTCTGAAATTTAGTAAGAATTTCAAAACGGTTTGATGATCATCTTCACTGTGGATGGGCTTTCCTGGTGGCTCAGCTGGTAAAGAATCTGTCTGCAACACAGGAGACCTGGGTTCGATCCGTGGGTTGGGAAGATCCCCTGGAGAAGGGAAAGGCTACCCACTCCAGTGTTCTGGCCTGGAGAATTCCGTGGACTGTACAGTCCATGGGGTCTCAAAGAGTCAGACACGACTGAGTGACGTTCACTTCCCTCAGTTCGCCATGGCATCCATGGTATATTATAGCCCATTTCTTGAGCAAAGGCAGGCTATGGAGACTATGGCAAAGCTATACTCAGTTTTGACCAGGCAGAGAAGCAAACCTTTCCTGTGTATACAGAGACTGCTGGTCAGAGACATCAGGGGTTCCGAGCCAAGAATCACCAGGGCTCGTCAGAGTGTGGGCTTTGAGCAGACCCCAGCAAGGCTTAGAAAGGATCAAGGAAGTGACAGCCCTCTGGCCAATGGGCTGTGTTCGTTTCTCATTAACGATGCATGAAATTGATAGGCACTGCCGCCCACTGGCAGGACCGCAGATGAAATAGATGTCTCCTATGATGTGCTGCGCGGTGACTGACAGCTGCAAGCCCCTCTTTCAGAAATGATTTCGGAAGACAGACATTTGGCTTCCACACAGCTTGCCAATGGTCTCCTAACACAGGGAGAGAGATTAATTCCTTGCTCATAGATTGCCCCAGGGGGTCCTACCTTGTGTGGAGTAAGTCTTCCAGTAGACCTGTGAATGACGTCTTCAACCAAAAAAAGGAAAAGAAAATAGAAGATTCCCTGGTAAGTTCTGCACGGCCCAGTTTCCTTCTGGATGCCACGCACACACAAAATACTGTATCATTTTCAGTGGCAGTTTTGCTCACGTCCACCTCAACCTGTTTGTGTCTTCCTACAATCTTTTAATTCCAGCCAGGACCCGGAAAGGAAGACATACCTGTTCACCATCAGAGGCTCCTTGCATTGGCTCCACTGTTTATTTTATTTAAAGTGTGATAAACATCATGTTGGTGCTGTTATGTATCATAATACCCAGTACGGTGTGATGCTCTCACACACCATGTGCTTCCTAAGGATTTATGTAATTTGGTTCCCTGACAAAAAAATGTGCCTGTCTTTGGGAAGAAAAAGAAGAAAATAGTATGTACTCTTGCATTGTGGCTGTGGCTTCTGATTTTTTTTTTTTAAACAGCTAAATCTTTCTTTAAATAAAATCATAGAAATGAAAGTAGGCATGTGTTGACTGTAGGAGCAGATGTTGGCAGAAGGCAGTTATGTGACTTAGAGGCAGCACATGGTCAGATGCTGTGGCTACTTGCCTGCCCTGTGGTTGTGAAGAAGTCATGACCCAGTGAACAGGGCAGAGAAACAGTGATCTCCCCAGCCCAACAGCGATCTCCCCAGCCTCCTTCAGGCAGAGAACCAAACTGATCCATCTGACCCTTGTTTCATCGGTTTTAAGGAACAGTCTCGGAGGATGCCTTCATATTTTGCAGTGATTTTAACCCGAAAAAGAGAGAAAAAAATAAACCTAATCATTCTTGTCTGTTTTCAGATATAACTGAGTCATGTTAAGATGAAAGAGTGTTCCTTTGTTGTAGTTTTTAGTTGCTCAGTCGTGTCCGACTCTTTGCGACCCCGTGGACTGCAGCACGCCAGGCCTCCCTGTCCATCACCAACTCCTGGAGTTTACCCAAACTCATGTCCATTGAGTCGGTGACGCCATCCAACCATCTCATCCTCTGTCGTCCCCTTCTCCCGCCTTCAATCTTTCCCCGCATCAGGGTCTTTTCCAATGAGTCAGTTCTTTCTCTTTCAGAAATGATTTCGGAAGACAGACATTTGGCTTCCACACAGCTTGCCAATGGTCTCCTAACACAGGGAGAGAGATTAATTCCTTGCTCATAGATTGCCCCAGGGGGTCCTACCTTGTGTGGAGTAAGTCTTCCAGTAGACCTGTGAATGACGTCTTCAACCAAAAAAAGGAAAAGAAAATAGAAGATTCCCTGGTAAGTTCTGCACGGCCCAGTTTCCTTCTGGATGCCACGCACACACAAAATACTGTATCATTTTCAGTGGCAGTTTTGCTCACGTCCACCTCAACCTGTTTGTGTCTTCCTACAATCTTTTAATTCCAGCCAGGACCCGGAAAGGAAGACATACCTGTTCACCATCAGAGGCTCCTTGCATTGGCTCCACTGTTTATTTTATTTAAAGTGTGATAAACATCATGTTGGTGCTGTTATGTATCATAATACCCAGTACGGTGTGATGCTCTCACACACCATGTGCTTCCTAAGGATTTATGTAATTTGGTTCCCTGACAAAAAAATGTGCCTGTCTTTGGGAAGAAAAAGAAGAAAATAGTATGTACTCTTGCATTGTGGCTGTGGCTTCTGATTTTTTTTTTTTAAACAGCTAAATCTTTCTTTAAATAAAATCATAGAAATGAAAGTAGGCATGTGTTGACTGTAGGAGCAGATGTTGGCAGAAGGCAGTTATGTGACTTAGAGGCAGCACATGGTCAGATGCTGTGGCTACTTGCCTGCCCTGTGGTTGTGAAGAAGTCATGACCCAGTGAACAGGGCAGAGAAACAGCGATCTCCCCAGCCTCCTTCAGGCAGAGAACCCAACTGATCCATCTGACCCTTGCTTCATTGGTTTTAAGGAACAGTCTCGGAGGATGCCTTCATATTTTGCAGTGATTTTAACCTGAAAAAGAGAGAAAAAAATAAACCTAATCGTTCTTGTCTGTTTTCAGATATGACTGAGTCATGTTAAGATGAAAGAGTGTTTGTTGTAGTTTTTAGTTGCTCAGTCGTGTCCGACTCTTTGCGACCCCGTGGACTGCAGCACGCCAGGCCTCCCTGTCCATCACCAACTCCTGGAGTTTACCCAAACTCATGTCCATTGAGTCGGTGACGCCATCCAACCATCTCATCCTCTGTCGTCCCCTTCTCCCGCCTTCAATCTTTCCCCGCATCAGGGTCTTTTCCAATGAGTCAGTTCTTCGCATGAGGTGGCCAAAGGATTGGAGTTTCAGCTTCAACATCAGTCCTTCCAATGCATACTCAGGGTTGATTTCCTTTAGGATGAACTGGTTGGATCTCCTTGCAGTCCAAGGGACTCTCAAGAGTCTTCTCCAACGCCACAGTTCAAAAGCATCAGTTCTTCAACTCTTTAACTTTACACCTAGAGAAAACATTCTTAAATGCAGGAAGGAAAGTTTGCCCCTTGGGGACATCTGGCAATAGCTGGAGATTTTTATTTTTTGCTGGGGGGTGGGTGCGTCGGTGGGGGGGTGTGCTACTGCCATCTAGTGGACGGAGGCCAGAGATACTGCTCACCATGGTACCCAGCATGAGATGCTCCTCATCCTCCAAGCACTGAAAAGAAATAGCCAGACCAGAGATACTCTGCTTTGGGGGAAAAAAAAGAGAGAGAGAGTGAAAGAAGTCTTGTGCTGGAACATTTAAGGGCCACAAACTCCACCGCCTCCAGGTTTAGGTGTGTGATATTCAAGAGCGCAGAGGGCTCTGGAGTGCTGGAGACTAGTCAGTATTGCCGAGGCTGAGAAACCTGGATCAGAGCAAAACTTTCATCCACTATGTAGTCACGGGCTTCCCTGGTGCCTTAGCTGGTAAAGAATCCACCTGCAATGCAAGAGATTGCCTACAGTGCAGGAGACCTCGGTTCAATCCCTGGGTCGGGAAGGTCCCCTGGAGAAGGGAATGACAACGCAGTCCAGGGTCCTTTTCCTGGAGGATCCCATGCACAGAGGAGCCTGGTGGGCTACAGTCCATGGGGTTGCAGAGAGTCAGACAGGACCCCTGCTGAACCAGCACCATCCACCACCATATACTCAGTACCGTATGATAGTAAGGACGATTTCAAGGTCCCCTAAGATTTACCCATAGAGGAGGCTTGTTTGACTTATACTAAATGTATCATTAGTATGTATTTGAAAGTAAAAAGAATTTGCTTCCATGGTTTTGAGAAAACATAAAGTATCTTACATAACCGCTTTAAACATTCATCTCTCTGTTTTCCCTGAAAGCAAAACCTGCTTCTTTCTCTTTTTCTAATTTTCTTATTTCTTGTCTGCCTTTGTAATAGGAAAGCTTTGATCACCCCCATTAAGTTTATATATGCTCACCATGCAAACATCGTAAATCCCACTCCATCTTGGAAAGTCCTTTGAGTTTCAGAGGCTAGGTTAATTGCCTGAGCAGCAATTAAGATTTTAACCATCAATCTAGCAGCTCTCAAGGATGTATACCAAAAGCCAAGTTGACAGAGTTCCCCTAGATAATGTAATTTGTTTAAGAAAGATACAAATAAGAATCACCTGTCATGACCACCCCAGGCAACCATTTCTCTTAGAAAGTTCCCAGAAGAAAAACACACCTTTAAATCATCAGCCTTAAAGTTAATGGCCATACGCGGTGAGTAGTTAGCCATATTAAGATCTATGTACCTGAAAATCTTTGAAGCATCATCTTTTCATTTTAGACATCCTCTCGTTGTAAATTCTGACTTTGCACCACCGGTTGTAACAAGCAAGACAGAGAACACCTATGTCTAGCTTCTTCTGTCTTGACTACACTGGCGGCATGATTCATGAAGTTGGCTTTTGGTAGTCGCTTACTGATGAAGCCACGTAGCTGCTCCTCCATCAAGCCAGTTCTTCACTGTGGTTCTAGGAAATTCTCTTGGAAATGTATCTTTGGGTCTACTTTTGCATCCATTGCGAAGACGATGAGCTGTCTATTTGCCCCATATATCCTTTCCTGCTTAAGTTCTCTCTGTTGTCTGCAGCTGATTGCAGAGAACAACTAAAGCTACCATGGCGAGCAGTAATAATGATAGCAAAACTAGGGTTGTTGAATGCTTTGTGCAGAAGTGAATACCCAAGCTGTCCCTCTTGTATGTTAAACTTGCTATCTGGGCATATATAATGTAGGTGACGCTAGTGATAAGGAACGTGCCTGCCAATGCAGAGCTGAGACGTGGGTTTGATCCCTGGGTTGGGATGATCCCTTGGAGGAGGGCATGGCAACCCACTCTAGTAACCTTGCCTGGAGAATCCCACGGACAGAGGAACCTGGCGGGCTACAGTCCACAGGGTCAGAAAGAGCCAGACACAACTGAAGCGACTTAGCATGCATGCCCTCAAAGTTCATTCTGTGAATCAAAGAGGTCTTGTTAGGAGATGCCTTCCAGATTTGACAATGGCACGAATTTTCCAGTGCAGCCCAAGCTCTCTGACCTCCTATTCTATTGCTCTTTGCACGCTCACTTATACCACCTCCTTGAACATGGTAGGCAGCCTTAAGAATCTACAACTGTTAACTGTTCCAGGGGATGAACTCTTTATTTCTCGATGAGGAAGAAAATCCCAAAGAGGGCAAACAGGTCTTTTAAGGCCCTGCAGTTAGCCAGTAGCACCAATGAATACACTTTCTACTCCATCCTTCTGTCTGCGTTATCTTATGGCAGAATATTGCATCGTCTAAAGACAGTTACCTGTCACGTGTGTACGTGTAGGAAAGATGATTTTTTTTTTTTGCCCCAGTGTATTCATAATGGATCAGTGTACTGAAGCAGTTGAATATTTTCTGTTTTCTTTTTAAACATTGAGAAATTGGGGGGTGGGGGAGGGAAGGATTGGAAAGTTGGGATTAGCAGATGTAAACTATAATGTTATATAGAGGGCGGATTAAAAACCAAGGACCTACTGGATAGCACAGGGAACTGTTTTCAGTATCCTGTGATAAATCATTATGGAAAAGAATATGAAAAATTTTATAAAGAATATGAAAATATATATATATATATAAAACTGTATTGCTTCTTTGTAAAGCAGACATTAGCACAGTGTTGTAAATCAACTATACTTAAAAGGAAAAGCGATCTTAAGGCAAACGTTAATACAAAGAAAGACAACACGTAACACGCAAAAAAGGACAGTTTATTCAACAGGAAAAACATTAAAAATTCTGAACTTCGGACAATGCAACCCGCGGTATTGTTCAAAATGAGAAAATAAGAAAAACTGCAAGGAGATAGCGAGGGAAATGAAGGAAATACCAACAGAAATGTGGACAGTGGAAATGGAAAAGAATATGAAAAGGAGTGTAGTTAGAAGGGTAATACAGATGGATAACTGAGTCCGTTTGCTGTACAGCTGAAATGAACACAGCCTTGTTTTATAAATCAACTCCATTTCAATAAAAATATAAAAAAAACAAACCTGACAACGTAACCTCCAGATTTCTAAGAAGATAGTTTCCAAAACCTGCATATCTGAAAGGTCATTTATCTCTGATGGTCCGTATGTTGTGTTATTCCCTGTTTTCAGTCTTTGCCTCTCTGACCCACGCAGGAAGTTTTTAGGCAATATATCTCTTCTGTTCCGCATCCCACGTGACAGCCTTATATAAAACCACCAACCGAGCCGCCTGGATGCGGTTTCCTAGGATGCAGAGGAAGTATTTTCTTTCGTGGAAATAAGAATCCCACAGAGCAAGCCAGGAGGCCAGTGAGGAGGATCAAGTTACTGTGGGTCTGCAAGTCAGATTTTAATCAATCTCATGTATGTCTGAAGCCTACTCATCTTGGTAATATACCCGTGCCGTGTGCTTCTCTCAGCTTGGAAAGACTTCTGTTTTGTCTTAGTTGGGATGTGAAATTGGCTTCTGCGAGCAATGCTCCCAGTTGGTAAATTCCTTCGAGCTTGGACACTTTGTTTTCCCCATCCTAAGCTCACAGAACAAGGCCAGGTAACCTCTCTACAAGTCCAGATATCCTCTTTTTATCCTGCAATGGGACCTCTTTCCCCCACTGTAGAGGAAGTCTATTGCCCTGGAATCCACAGCGAAGGAGGGAGATGCATTCACCTTCAGAAATGCTTTCGGCGCGGTACAAATTCACACCTGAGCAGCTGCCTAAATTGTCGCCTACGTCTGCTGATTCTATCAATGAGAGCCACACTTTTTTTCTTTATATTTTCTGCATGGACGGTTTTGTGCTGAGTCTATTCAGTTGTGTCCGACTCTTTGTGACCCCATGGACTGTAGCCCACCAGGCGCCTCTGTCCATGGGATTTTCCAGGCAAGAGTACTGGAGTGGGGTGCCATTGCCTTCTCCAGGGGATCTTTCCGACTCAGGGATTGAACCTGTGTCTCATGTCTCTTGCATTGGCTGCAAGGTTCTTTACCACTATTTCCACCTGGACGATTTAGCAGTAGGTTATTCAAGAGCATGTAAGCTAGTAAATAATATGAGAGCAGGGAAGAGGTAGCAACCAAAAAACTTGCATATGTGATTCCTTACTAATGAAACTAATGGGGCTTCCCTGGTGGCTCAGTTGGTAGAGAATCCGCCTGCAATGCAGAAGACCTGGGTTTGATCCCTGGGTGGGTAAGATCTCCTGGAGAAGGAAATGGCAACCCACTCCAGTATCCCTGCCTGGGCAATCCCATGGACAGAGGAGCCTGGTGGGCTATGGTCCATGGGGTCACAAGAGTCTAACAGGACTAAACCAAGACCACCACTCCAATGAAACAACTCGTATGCTTTCTTTCTTTCTTTTTTTTTTTTTTAAAAAAAGGTTTTATTTGTTTATTTATTGTCTGCACTGTACAACAAGTGGAATCCAGTACCCTGACTAGGGACGGAACCTGCGTCCCCCTCAGTGCAAGGCAGAGTCTTAACCACTGGACCACCAGGAAAGTCTCAAGACAGCTGCTATGCCTTCTTCCTTCATTTGCTTCCTTAACACCTCTGCAACAGTGGTTTGCAGTTTTGGAATCTAGTGTCAAATTGCACGTATCTTTCACCAGCGGTTTTCAACTGTGGTCCGATCCAGTGGAAGAAAGATGGAATAGTCAACCTGAGGACTTCTCTTCTGACATGTTGAATTTTCTCAGCCAAACACAGAGGTTGAAGCTGACGTACTTCCGGGGTACTGGATTCGTAGAGGACAGCAGGGAATCATTCTTTTAAGAATCTTGTTTTTTAAAAAAATTGTAGCGTTGATTATGTTGTCTTAGTTTCAGATGGACAGCACAGTGATTTTTTTCCCCCAGGTGTTTCCCCTTAGAGATTATTATACAATAGTGAATATCATTCTCTGCGCTATATAGTAGGTACTTACGGGTCATCTATTTTATATGTAGTGACGTGTATCTGTTAATCCTAGACACCTCATTTATCCCCTCCCCACCTTTCCCCTTTGGTAACTATAAGTTTGTTGAGTCTATTTCTGTTTTGTAGATAAGTTCATTTGGACCCCCCCCATTTTTTTTTTTTAAGATTCCAGGTATAAGCGATGTCAGAGATATTTTTCTTTCTCTGGCTGACTTAACTTCACGCAGTATGAGTGACGGTCCATCCGTGTTGCGACAAGTGGCATGACTTCATTTTTTTTTTTGTGACTGAGTAATATTCCACTGTACACATGTACCGTGACTTCTTTATCCATTCCTCTATCGATAGACAGCTAGGTTACTTGTACCTTTCAGAATTTTAAAACTAGTGAAAGCATGTAGCAGCAGCCATAGATGCCAATGTGAGCTTATCTCACTAGTAGGCATTTCTACATTTACTTTGAAAATTTACCTCCCTGCTCACACTTCAAATACAAATAAACTCAGACATTTTAGTCATACAGTTCAATGAATTATGTTGTACGAAAACCCTGTGTAGCATCCACCCACATGAAGAAATAAATATGACATTTCCCGCACCCTGGGGGTATTGTCCCTGGCCAAAATCCCCACGTAGCCCCTCCTCCAACTTCTCTCCCCTGGTTTAAGCTTGAGGTGTGTGTTCTTTCACTTTTAATATTGTTACTGTTGCCTTTTGCAGTTTGAAAGGTTCCAGAATGCATATGCATCTTGTAGGAACTCTGTTGTTGCAGTGGTTTTAGAATGAGAAAAGGAGATGGGAGTGAGGGAGGGGAGGAAGGAAGTGAAGGAAAGAAAGAACTCTGTTCAAATCTGGGCTTCCCGCTGGCAGTAAAGAATCTGCCTGCAGTACTAGAGATGCAGGTTCGATCCCTGGGTGGGGAAGATCCCTTGGAGGAGGAAATGGCAACCCACTCCAGTATTCTTGTCTGGAAAATCCCATGGGCAGAGGAGCCTGGTGGGCTGCAGTCCATGGGGTCGCAGAGAGTCAGACTAACACTCTGTGACTTTTAAGCCACACGTTCCCTTCAGATCTGTGTCTTACCCGTCTCCTTTGAGGGCTCTTTGGAAGGTTAAACTATTTTGATTCCCTTGAAAGAATTACATGGTATAAACCCACAAGTCACGATGGCATCACGACTTAAAAAAGAATTCTTGTACACCTCTTTCTGCTCTAAAAGCAGGTCCTTGGTATGCCTGATAATCACATCTTTCTGGGCTCTGCCCACAGGCGGCAAGAACCTTAAATGTTTTCCTCCTTTGTTGCACTGTTTTCAGAGGAAAAATCTCAGTGCCTGGCTCCCTGTTGTATCCCTTTATATTCTTCAGAAATAGCCAAATGCTGGTAAATATAGTTTGTGATGTCACGAGTACACACGTGGTCATCTTTCTCTGATATGACTGGAGGTACGTTCTGAAATGGAAGCAGTTTGGGGAAGAGATTGTCTTTTCTGTTTCTTTGAAGTGCAAACGTGCTGTTGTGACGTAGCTATTAAAAGAAAACGGGGGCGGTACTTCCCTGGTTGGTCCAGTGGTTGAAACAACGGGCTTCCACTGTAAGGGGCCATGGGTCCCCATCTGTAGTCTGAGAACTAGGATCCCACATGCCAAGAAGCACAGCCAAAAGCAAAAAAATATTTAAAAAATAGAAGAAAAAGAAGGGGAGGCTGAAGCTTCAGTATTTGCCTGGTGTATTGGAGTGAATTTGAATTGCCTTGTTTAAGCAAATGTCCGACATTCGGTCACGTCCATTAAATGTAAATGTGGTCATGTTAAATTAAATGATGCATGGTCTTATACACATATATACCCAATTGGGTCCCTCTAATGCAATACTGTTGATGACCCTCTCTCTCTGGAGTGTCTGGGTGGATTTCCATTTCCTGAGACTGGGTTTAATATGGTCAGCATTGTGCAGTGGCCAGGCCAAGCCCTCTTCCCTTGGTTCTTGGTCTTCAGTGCAAGGACCCTGGCTTTGTGTTTGGTTTCCTGAGTCTGCTTTAACAGGCACAGTGAGGAAACAAAGGCATGGATCTACAGCTCCGTCAAGTACCACTTAACTCCAATGCGGAAACTTGGCTTTTTTTTAGATTTCTGGAAATAAAAAGCCAAATGGTCACTTGAGGTCAAACCAGTCCATCCTAAAGAACATCAACCCTGAATATTCATTGGAAGGACTGATGCTGAAGCTGAAACTCCAGTGCTTTGGCCACCTGATGTGAAGAAATGAGTCACTGGAAAAGACCCTGATGCTGGGCAAGATTGAAGGCGGGGGAAGGGGACGACAGAAGATGAGATGGTTGGATGGCCTCACTGACTTGATGGATATGAGTTTGAGTAAGCTCTGGGAGTTGGTGGAGGACAGGGAGGCCTGGTGTGCTGCAGTCCATGGGGTTGCGAAGAATCGGACACGACTGGGCAACTCCACAACAGCAACAACAAATCCTGCTGGTCTGTCTTGGTTGCTCTTTGGTTTGTACGTTCTAATTTTCTTGGCTCGAGTCCCTTTCTCTCTACCATTGTGCCCTCCTCTTATTTCACAGGGTGCAGCTCATTACGTGGTCTTGGGCCTCGGGCCACAGCTAGTCAGTAGGAGGGAGGGACTTCCCTGGTGGTCCAATGGTTAAGACTTTGAGCTTCCACTGCCAGCGGGATGGGTTCCATCCCTGGTCAGGGAACTAAGATCCCACAGGTTGCATGGTGTGGACCAAAAAAAATATGAAGAGGGAGAAGAATGGTGTGTGTATGTGTGTGTGTGGGGGGGGGTGAGGTGCAGGGATGGACAAAACCATTGTGTCCAGAATTTGGAGTGTGAGGGTGGGATCCTATGGATAAATGACTTTTAAAGAATAGCTCAGTTGGTTAAGATTCTGTCTGCAATGAAGGAGACCCCGGTTCGATTCCTAGGTCAGGAAGATCCCCTGGAGAAGGGAAAGGCTACCCACTCCAGTCTTCTTGGGCTTCCCTTGTGACTCAGCTGGTAAAGAATCCGCCTGCAATGAGGGAGACCTGGGTTTGATCCCTGGGTTGGGAAGATCCCCTGGGGAAGGAAAAGGCTACCCACTCCAGTATTCTGGCCTGGAGAATTCCCTGGACTGTATGGTCCTTGGGGTCACAAAGAGTCGGACACGACTGAGCGACTTACCCTTTTCATTCAGTAAAGTGATATTTAGGCTGAAAGATCTTTATTTTTCCATAATGCGGAAGAAGAAATAAAGCTGGCCAGAGTCTAACCCGAGAGAGACTCATAGACGCTGGGGTAGGTCTCCTACAGAAGATGCCTCTAAGTATCTTATTATTGATTGATATGCCCGGTAAGCACTCTCTGTGAGGATCAAATGGAGATGAAAAAGGTGTTCATGCTGAGGACGCTCGACATGGGTCCTGAGAGTGATTCTTCACTTTATTTTAGCTATTAAGAGATTGAAATTCACAGTGGTCTTTGCAGGACATTATGGGATGCAGGTATTTTAATCACATGAAAGCAACTGAGAGAAAGTCTGTCATCAGAAAATGTACCCTTGTTTCCTATGGTGTGTCAGACTCAGCCAGCAGGCACGCTTATCTATAATAGACTGGTTCTGAGTTTTTCCCCAAGGCTGTTTATTTGCTTCTGATAGCATGATTTGTCTTTTATGAGCAGACTTGCAGTAGCGGATTCCTGTGACTTGAGAAAAGGTTTAGGGAGAAACGCTTAGAATAGACAGTTTTAAAATAAATTTTAAGTGTAATTGATGAAGACTCTTGACAGTCCCTTGGACTGCAAGGAGATCCAACCAGTCCATTCTAAAGGAGATCAGCCCTGGGTGTTCTTTGGAAGGAATGATGCTAAAGCTGAAACTGCAGTACTTTGACCACCTCATGCAAAGAGCTGACTCATTGGGAAAGACTCTGATGCTGGTAGGGGTTGGGAGCAGGAGGAGAAGGGGACGACCGAGGATGAGATGGCTGGATGGCGTCACTGACTTGATGGACATGAGTCTGAGAGAACTCTGGGAGTTGGTGATGGAGAGGGAGGCCTGGCATGCTGGGATTCATGGGGTCCCAAACAGTCGGACATGACTGAGCGACTGAACTGAACTGAGCTGAACTGTGTTTCAGGTGTATAGCAGAGAGATTTGTGTATATATATATAGTTCTATGTATATACTGTATATGTGTATATATATATATGTATGTATATGACTGTATTTAGTTGCTTAGTTGCTTACTCGTGTCCGACTCTTTGATATCCCATGGACTGCAAGACACCAGGCTTCCTTCCTTGGTGACTCATATGGTAAAGGATCCAGCTGCTAATGAAGATGTTCAGTCCCTGGAGCAGGAAGGTCCCTTGGAGAAGGGAATGGCAACCCACTCCAGTACTCCTGCCTGGAGCATCCCCATGGACAGAGGAGCCTGGTGGGCTGCAGTCCATGGGGTCACAAAGAGTCAGACATGACTGAGTTAGTAACACACACACACACACACAGACACACACACACACACACACACACACACACACACACACACACACACACACACACACAGGGCTTCCCAGGTGGAGCTAGTGGTAAAGAACTTGCCTGTCAATGCAGGAAACGTAAGAGACACTGGTTTAATCCCTGGGTCGCAATGATGCCCTGGAGAAGGGAATGGCAACCCACTCCAGTACTCTTCCCTGGAGAATCCCATGGACAGGGGAGCCTGGTGAGCTACAGTCCGTAGGGTTGCACAGAGTCAGATTCGACTTAAAGAGACTTAGCGTGCACACACACACACATATATATTTGTTTAGATTATTTTCTATGATAGGTTTTTATAAGACACTGAATTTAGTTCCCTGTGCTGTACAGAGGGTCTTGGTTCTTTATTTTATGTAAAATAGTGTGTAACTATTAATCTCATCGGAGAAGGCAATCCACTCCAGTACTCTTGCCTGCAAAACCCCATGGACGGAGGAGCCTGGTGGGCTGCAGTCCATGGGGTCGCTAAGAGTCGGACACGACTGAGCGACTTCACTTTCATTTTTCATTTTCATGCATTGGAGAAGGAAATGGCAACCCACTCCAGTGTTCTTGCCTGGAAAATCCCAATGACGGGGGAGCCTGGTGAGCTGTCTATGGCGTTGCACAGAGCTGGACACGACTAAAGTGACTTATCATTAGCATTAATCTCATACTGATAATTTATCCCTTCCTTCTCCTGCAGTAAACACAAAAGTGAAGTTGCTCAGTCTTGTCCGACTCTTTGCAACCCACGGACTGTAGCCTGCCAGGCTTCTCCTTCTACGGAATTCTCCAGGCAGGAATACTGGATCGGGTTACCATTTCCTTCTCCAGGGCATCTTCTTGAACCTGGGTCTCCCGCACTGCAGGCAGACTCCTTACCGTCTGAGCCACCAGTGAAGCCCCATGGTAAACGTAAGTTGGTTTCCTATGCCTGTGAGCTTGTGTTTTGTTTATACTTTTATTTGTATTATTTTCAGATTCCACGGATAACTGATGTTATATAATTGTCTTTCTGTATCTGAATTTGTCCACTTAGTATGATAATCAATGGATCCATCCGTGTTGCTGCAAATGTCATGATTTTATTCTTTTTTATGCAGCGTAATAGTCGACTGGGTACATGGACCACATCTTCTTAAGCAGGTCGTCCACTGATAGTTGTTTTAGAATGGAGAAACCTTAGCCCTGGTCTTGCGTGTTGCTTCCTCCTGTGAGCTAGGAAAGGACGTGGTTTTCCCTGGTAGCTGCACATTCCGGACCTTCAGTCTACAGACTGGCCTTTGTAGCAGCCGACTGGCGTGCCGTGGAGATACAATTAGAACAGAACACCAGCTGTTAAACAGCAGCTGTGTCTGTGTCTGATGGTCCCCCATGCCTATTTCTGAATTCATGCCCAAACTCAGGACCTGTTTTTTTTGAACTTTACTTGGTGTGCAAGCACTTTGCTCAAAAGTACAAAGGAGTATGGGAAAGAGAAGGAATAGCACGCTTAGAGCCTAGTAGGAAAGAATAAATCGTGAAAGAGTAAATTGGACAGATAAGATAGTAGACGGATAATGGATAGAGACCTGATAGAGCAGATGACAAGTGACAGATAGGCAGATAGTGAAAGAATAAGCTAGAGCCTCATAGGAAACAATAAATAGTGAAGTAATAAATTAGATCAGTAGATAGGTGGTAGATAGCTAATGCCTAGACAGATAGCTGATAGAATAGATGACAAGCGATAGATAGATGGACAGATAGTCAAAGAATAAATTAGAGTCCAATAGGAAAGAATACGTAATGAAAGAATAAATTAGATGGATGACAGTTCATGGATAGACAGCTGATAGAATAGATGATGAATGGTAAATCGATAGATAGACAGATTGTCAAAGAATAAATTAGACCCCATCAGTTCAGTTTAGTCGCTCAGTCGTGTCTGACTATTTGTGACCCCATGGACCGCAGCACTCCAGGCTTCCCTGTCCACCACCAGAGTCCACCCAAACTCATGTCCATTGAGTCGGTGATGCCATCCAAGCATCTCATCCTCCGTCGTCCCCTTCTCCTCCTGCCCCCAATCCCTCCCGGCATCAAAGTCTTTTCCAATGAGTCAACTCTTCGCATGAGGTGGCCAAAGTACTGGAGTTTCAGCTTTAGCATCATTCCTTCCAAAGAAATCCCAGGGTTGATCTCCTTCAGAGTGGACTGGTTGGATCTCCTTGCAGTCCAAGGGACTCTCAAAGTCTTCTCCAACACCACAGTTTAAAAGCATCAGTTCTTCAGTGCTCAGCTTTCTTTGGAGCCTAATAGGAAAGAATAAATGAGGTACCCGGATGATAGATAGATAATGGGTAGAATAGATGATGAATGATAGGGAAAGAATAGAGTCTAATAGGAATAAATAATGAAAGAATAAATTAGATAGTTGATAGATATGCAGACACATTATAGATATATAGATTGATGAATGCTGTAAATACATAGATCACAAATGAGAGTGAAAGAGTAAATTAGATAAATAGTGACAAGAAATGCAGAGTGAAAGAATGAATTAGGTGGGTGATGGATAAACTGGGGTCTAATAGTAACAGGAAACAAAAAAATGATGAGCCAGCAAATCAATCAAACATGTCTGTGGGCTCCTCCTTCTGCCCCTCCCTGCATCCCAGGCATGATCTCCTTGGAGATGGTCTCAGTTAAAAATGGCGGGGTGGAGGTTGACCGTCACACCGACTAGTGCCGGTGACGAAGGTCTCAGCAACCTGCAGCGATGCTGGAGTAGCGCGCAGATCATTCTCCCCTTTAGACCCCTCCCCACTGTCTCCCTCTGCGCTCGGGGCTCTGGACATCTGGCTGCATCAACAGACCCCTTTGTCCTCCACTTCCCCTCAGCAGGACTCGTGGGGAAATCTTGGGCTATCCCCTCCCTCACCCCTCCTAAGCCAGCTTCCTGCACAATCGCAAGGAGGTGCTCACTAAATCTTAACGACTTGATATGAGGATG
Organism: Connochaetes taurinus; assembly: GCA_006408615.1. Taxonomy (NCBI): domain Eukaryota; kingdom Metazoa; phylum Chordata; class Mammalia; order Artiodactyla; family Bovidae; genus Connochaetes; species Connochaetes taurinus. Next base: position 144,778 of record SJXO01004192.1, on the reverse strand, counting down.
TTGTCTTTGGCTGCATGCTATTAATATCTTTTTTTTTTTAAGTTTGAAAGCCAAGTGAAATTTTTTTTTTTAATATTTAATTAGAGGATTGTTGCTTTCCCATGTTGTGTTGATTTGCGCTGTACAACATTGAGAATCAGTCATAACTCTATATATCATATATATGTATATATGTATATACATGTATATCTGTATATAGGTGTGTGTGTGTGTGCGTGTGCATGCGTGCATGGTAAATCACGTCATATGTGTCCGCCTTAGCAATGCCTGGAGAATTCCACGGACTATACAGTCTATGGGGTCACGACTGAGTGACTTTCACTTCACTTCACTGCAATGCTATGGAGCCCGCCAGGCTCCTCTGTCCATGGGATTCTCCAGGCAAGAATACTGGAGTGGGTTGCCATTCCCTTCTCCAGACGATCTTCCCAATCCAGGGATTGAACCTGTGTGTCTTAAGTCTGGTACATTGGCAGGCAGGTTCTTTCCCACTAGCGCCACCTGGGAAATACACACAAACACAGACACACATACGTCACACACACATACAAACATACATACATACATATCCCCTGCTCTTAAGCCTCCCCTCACCTGCAGCAAGATGCTACTGTATATTGACTTTATAAACACCATACACAAGAGTAGAAAATTCTCACAGGGTACCCAGTGCACTCTCCCCCCTCTCTTTGGACAAGTCCTTTCTCTTTTTCTTATTCCTCCCTTTATACCCTGCCCCACCTGCTTCCTTCCTTCTCTGGGTCTTGTCTTTAGAACAAAGTAACTAAAACCTGACAGTGTAGAGTGTTTCAGTTCCTTTACTCTGCGAATGCCGCATCCACATGCAAAGGACTTAGCAGAGAAACTGTGTTCTCCAAGGAAACCATTTGTATTCTAGCCTGCCCGGGACAAAATTGTTCCAGTCATTTGCACGTTGGAAAAAAAAGAATAATAAGATATGGGTTTAATCTGTTGAGACTGAAAAATGTTTCCCTTTGTTTCAACTCAAATACTTACTGGGGGGAGGGGATGAAGATGACTAAATAAATGGAAAAACATTAGGAATGCCACCTCCCCCGACCTCTCTGCGAAATAATGTGTTTGAAGCCTTACTTCCCACCAACTCGTGAATTGTGTATCACGCCCATGCTTGAAACTCACTACATCAAGCTTAAATTAAAAATGGTTCCGGTTCTCTGGCTGTTGATGGTATCTGAACTTCCAAGTTGGTGGCTCCTCACTTTTAGCAACAACAACTCTTCTGTGCCCTGTAGGGATTTCATTCCATCGTGCTGGTCATGCAGAAAATGCCGTCTGTAGCATCCGAGGGTTTGTGTGAATATCTGCTTTAATAACACTCAGTCCAGGCGTCAGAGTGATAGACCCAAAAGGATGGTTAGCCGTGAAAGGGTGTATGTCCAGGGACCCACGTGAGGGGACAGGCTCTCCTTTGTCTGATGCTATGAATTCAGTGACGAGGCTTCCCGGGTGGCTCAGTGGTCAAGAATATGCCTGGTAGTGCAGGAGACACTGGAGACATGGGTTCAATCCCTGGGTCGGGAAGATCCCCTGGAGGAGGACATGGCAACCTGCCATTGGTGGCTCTTTAGTATCTGAGCCGCCAGGGAAGTTGCCTGGGAAATCCCATGGACAGAGGAGCTTGGTGGGCTACAGTCCATAGGGTCAAAGAGTTGGCCAGGACTGAGCACCTGGCGTGTACACACACACACACACACACAAGTGCCACTTACTGTATACCTCACCCTGACTCTGTTTGCCTCGTCTCATGCCCCAGATGTGTGTACTGCCCTGAACTATTGTTTGCCAGCCTTATTCACACCTTCATACTTTTGTAACAGAGATGTTCATTCCAAAACGATTTTGGGTTTTACACATTTTCAGTGTTCATAAACACTGAGTGATACCATATATTTTCCTGCAGCTCAGGCTTGGAGTAGGGACTCCCTGTAGCGATTTCAGCAGGAAAAATGGATGTGATGAGGTTCGCGTTTCCTGGGAACTCCGTGAAACATTTTAGCCTCGTGGCTCGGTGGTATAGAATCTGCCTGCAATGCTGGAGTCCCAGGTTTGATCCCTGGGGTTGGGAAGACCCCCTGGAGGAGGAAATGGCAACCCACTCCAGTATTCTTGCCTGTGACATCCCAAGGACAGAGGAGCCTGGCCTCCGTGGGTTTTGCAAGGAGTCGGACACGACTGAGTGACTAACACTAACTCTGAAGATGAGGAGGGCTCCCCTGGCAGTCTGGTGGTTGAGACTCTGTGATCGCAATGCCCCAAGAGAGGTTGAGTCCCTGGTGGGAGAACTGAGATTCCCGCGTCCCACGTGGGGCAGCCTACAACAAAAACGCTGAGCTGATGGAGACAAAGAGAGGTTGAGGAATTTCCTGGAAGCCATGGGTCAGCAGAATGAGGAGAGGAAATGAACCAGGTTCCAAAGCTTTGGCAGGGTCTCGGGGTTTGGGGCCAGCTTGAGAAGACAAAGCAGATAGGTGGGGCTGTCTGAGACGGGATGTCTTCAGGGGCCCTCTGGCTCGGTTCTGGCTGGCAGACAAGGAATGGCCTTCCTCTGTGTGTGGGTCTGAGTCACCTAGTGAGATCTGATGTGGAGGAGTCAGTGGTGGTGGGGGGGTGGGCATTCTCTATCCTTGGAAGCACTTACATCAGTAACAAGTCCCAGAAGTAGGAGGGCTGGTCCTCGTCTTTCTAGAATGTTCTGAAATCGGAGCCAGTCTGGACTGGTTCCTCTATCAGCTGGGCTAGGGTCATCCTTGGGGCATTCCATTTCCTGTAGATTTCAGAAGAGCCCTGAAACGCCTTGACTGTGAATTTCATCTTCTCTGCCTTCTGGCTGTCTGCTGGGAGGGAGCTATGACTTTGGAGGATTCCAACTTGAGAGTTCCCAGATAGCTTTTTCAGATGGCACTGGGGGTTAAGAACCTGCCTGCCAATGCAGGAGGCATAAGAGACCTGGGTTCGATCCCTGGGTTGGGAAGATCCCCTGGAGGAGGGCATGGCAACCCACTTCAGTATTCTTGCCTGGAAAATCCCATGGACAGCAGAGCCTGGAGGGCTGCAGTCCATGGGGTCGCAAAGAGGTGGACACGACCGAGTGACTTCACTTTCTTTCTTTCTGTAGTTCCTTTTGGAGAAGGAAATGGCAACCCACTCCAGTGTTCTTGCCTGGACAGAGGGGCCTGGTGGGCTACAGTCTGTAGAGTTGCAAAGAGTTGGACACGACTAAGCAACTAACACACACACTCACATGATTGACAGCACCCAACAAGGTCAGCCTGACTGTACTTGCCTCTTCAGAACATCCTCAGTTATGATCCCCGGCTCGGAAATTCTGAAAGGGACTGGGTGGTGTTGAGATTCTGGCAACGCCATCCAAAAAGATCACTCTGACAAATATGAGGATGGAAGAATCTTTACAATAGACATGTAGTTCCGTCAACCAGAGTACAGCCTCACAATGAAATGTGGTTGGAAAAAGGATGGCAAAGGGCTTTACGCACTGGTATATAAAATCTCCAGGAAGCTGTTAAGTAAAAAAATAAAGCAGTGAGGAACAGTAGAGTTTATATAGTATGCTACTTTCTGTTTAATATTTTTTGTTGAATACAGAAACATTAAAAGGACACAGAAGGAGTGGTCAGAAGTGAAGGTGAAGGCTGAGGAGGCAGAAGGCTATGATATAATATAATTTTAATATAATTAAATGAATATAATTAATTTTACTATAATTTTTGCTTTGAACCAGATAGGTTTCTCACCTATCAAAATACATCTCAACAAATAAGATCTAATTTCGTTGACATTTAATTGATGTTAATTCCCCATAGTTGATAATTAGGCTTATGTAAAATGTCAATATTGGGCTTCCCAGGTGGTTCAGTGGTAAAGAATCCACCTGCAAGGCAGGAGACCTGGGTTCTATCCCTGGCTCAGGAAGATCCCCTGGAGGAGGGCACGGCAACCCACTCCAGTATTCTTGCTTGGACAGTCCTGTGGACAGAGGAGCCTGAGGGGTTACAGTCCATGGGGTTGCAAAGAGTCGGACACGACTGAGTGATTAAACAACAAATTGTTAACATTAGAGAGTGCAGGGTGAGGGCAAAAAGGTAATTATTATTTTTGCAACTTCTCAGAAAGTCTAACATGAGTTCAAAACTAAAAGTTTTTTTTTTTTTTTTAATGATGATACACAAACAGCTGGTACGCACATGAAAATGTGTTCAGCATCACTGGTTATGCGAGAAATGCAAATGAAACGCTCAGCAAGACACTATTTATACAGCAAATAGAATGGCTGAAATATTTTTTAAAAATGACAACAACAATTTTATGGGAGAAACCGATGTCCAGCAACATCAGAGTGAGGTTGAACAAGCTCTTCTAAAATGAGTTACGTATCTGTCTTTTGATCCAGCGGTTCTCTTTTCAGGTGTTTATCCGTGAAAAGTGATTATGCAAGAACCGTCCTAAGAGCTTTCGTTGCAGGTGCCCCAAAGTGGAAACGAGCCAAGTGCCCAGCAGGAGAAGGGGGGAGCTGTTTGTCATATTCATCCGATCGATATGTATGTTTACTGTATATCATACAGTAGTGCTCAACAGTCCCAAGGGACGAACCGCTGATAACATCCTACAACTGGGATGAGGCAGACACCTAAAAATAAAACAAATAATTAGTCAAAGCTATGCTGTTTCCACTAGTCATGTATGGATGCGAGAGTCGGACCATAAAGAAAGCTGAGCCCTGAAGAATGGATGCTTTTGAACTGTGCTGCTGGAGAAGACTCTTGAGAGTCCCTTGGACTGCAGGGAGATCCAACCAGTCCATCCTAAAGGAAATCAGTCCTGAATGTTCATTGGAAGGACTGATACTGAAGCTGAAACTCCAATACTTTGGCCACCTGATGCGAAGAACTGACTCACTTCAAAAGACCCTGATGCTGGGAAAGATTGAAGGCAGGAGGAGAAGCAGGTGACAGAGGATGACATGCCTGGATGGCATCACCAACTCGATGGACACGAGTTTGAGCAACTTCCGGGAGTTGGTGATGGACAGGGAAGCCTGGTGTGCTGCGGTTCATGGGGTTGCAAAGACTTGGACAGGACTGAGGGACTGAGCTGAACTGAATGATAAATGCTGATACTGAAACCTACTGCTGAAGAATTGATGCCGTACTTAGATGCTAGAGCAGGCAAAACTAACCTCAGGGGTTAAGAAATTCAACAGGCGGTGCCTCTGTTGACGGACTGACTGGGGAGTGGCAAGAGCTTTCTGAAGAGATGAAAACGTTCTCTATGGTGTTAGAATTCTGGATCATGGTGTGCGTGCATTCATCAAAACTGTGCTGTTAATTTTTGTGTATTTCAAGATCTGCGTAGTGTAGCTCAGAAAAAGGATGGCGAAAATGATAACTACAGGGATTTCCCCTGCTGGTCCATTGGTTAAGAATCCGCCTTCCGATGCAGGGGTCATGAGTTCACTCCGTGGTTGGGACACTAAGATCCTGCAACCTTCACGTCCAGCCAAGTAATACTAACAACAGTAAAAGGTTTTTAAATGGTAACTACATGGAAGGTGGGTGTGGGCAGAGATATAGATGACAGATTGGAAAAATATCGATAATTGTGGAAGTGGAGAGAAAGCTTCTTGGGATTTCATCATATCATGCGTACTAAGTTGCTTCCGTCACATCCAACTCTTTGCGACCCCGTGGACTGCAGCCCCCCAGGCTCCTCTGTCTGTGGGCCTCTCCAGGCAAGAATATAGGAGTAGGTTGCCATTTCCTTCTCCATTCATTACATCATTGTCTTTAATTTCCATATATTCAGTATTCTCCACACTACAGATAATTTTAAAAAGATAAATACTCATTTTTTTTTTTTTTTTTCAAAAGAAGCAGTAGTTTGGAACGATAGCTGGCTTTTTTCTCTTATTGGAGTGGGAGTTTTATGGTGTGTTTCGTGATGACAGGTGTCATTGGGTTCTGGGGTTGAGAAGACTTGGCAATGCAACATGTTGCCTGATGAAAATGAAAAGGAAAAGAACGTCTTCGAATGTGCAATGGTAAGATCATAATAAGAGGACACCCGGAACGCTGAATCCCCAGCTTATGGAAAATGCTCGGGAAACCTAAACAGTAGTTTGCAGTTAGCCTTTGGGTAGGAAAAGCCAGCCGGAGAAGGCAGTGGCACCCCACTCCAGTACTCTTGCCTGGAAAATCCCATGGATGGAGGAGCCTGGTGGGCTGCAGTCCATGGGGTTACTGAGTCGGACACGACTGAGAGACTTCACTTTCACTTTTCACTTTCATGCACTGGAGAAGGAAATAGCAGCCCACTCCAGTATTTTTGCCTGGAGAATCCCAGGGATGGGGGAGCCTGGTGGGCTGCCGTCTATGGGGCCGCACAGAGTCGGACATGACTGAAGCGACTTAGTAGCAGCAGCAGGAGAAGCCAGCAGACCCAAGCCCATTATTGACAGCAGATGGTATATTAACAGATAGAAAGAGAGTCCAGGACGGCTTCAAAGCCTGGTTTTCCTCTGCCTTTTCTGCAGAAGAAAATGGTATTCACATTTTAAAGTTAAAAGCAATAGCTGCTGCTGCTGCTGCTGCTAAGTCGCTTCAGTCGTGTCGGCCAAAGTACTGGAGTTTCAGCTTTAGCATCCTTCCTTCCAAAGAAATCCCAGGGCTGATCTCCTTCAGAATGGACTGGTTGGATCTCCTTGCAGTCCAAGGGACTCTCAAGAGTCTTCTCCAACACCACAGTTCAAAAGCATCAATTCTTTGGCGCTCAGACTTCTTCACAGTCCAACTCTCACATCCATACATGACCACAGGACAAACCACAGCCTTGACTAGACAGAACTTGGTCGGCAAAGTAATGTCTCTGCTTTTGAATATGCTATCTAGGTTGGTCATAACTTTCCTTCCAAGGAGTAAGCATCTTTTAATTTCATGGCTACAATCACCATCATAGGTATACATGTATCCATCCCCTCCCTCTTGAACCTCCCTCCCACCTCCTGGCCCATCCCACCTCTCTGGGTTGTCACAGAGCCCCAGTTTGAGTTCCCTGAGTCATACACCAAATTCCCGTTGGCTCTCTATTTCACACATGATGATGTGGGTGGTTCGGTGGTACAATTCTCACCTGCCTTCCTGCCTTATTAAACAGATCGCATATAGCAAAAGTTATGACATGCTTAGAGATCCTGTGTCTTGCAAAGCATCAAGGATGTTTGAACTTTGGTTATGGGTAGGGAAGGTGCAGAGGAAGAAAGGGCTGAACACAAGGTAAAGTAATTAGTGGCAACTTGGAGTCGTTACTAGAATTAGATTTTCACTACTATTGTGTGCTTTTCATTCCTTTCTGTCTGAAAAGTGAAACGCTAAAGTCATTCTCAGAGCCGTCTGGATATCTATCTTAAGAACCACCTGTATTTTAGTAAAAGTATTTATGATGGCTTAAAAAACCTCACTTAAGGATGAGGACAACTGTACAATGTGGAGAAAAGGGATACAATGAAATGCTGATACTCTGTTCCACATGCTGTTATATTTGAAGTTCGTATTACTGTGCACACGCAGCCTGTTAGCTAATAATCCCCATCGAATTAGAAAACCAGGGAGCTGATGCTGGCAGTTCCAACTCCCAGTGGTACTTGAGTGTCCCCAATGATCCTGCAAAGATAATGTTGAGGCAGATTGCTGAGAAAATAAATGGCACACTCCTAGGCTTCTCGTATTTTTTCCATTAACATGGTGTTACAGTTTTAACAGCTGTCTCTCTTTCCTTACCAACCATTTGGTGAGGAAAATCAATTCTGGTTTTGAGACCTCGTCCCACTACCCGCTCCACTATCTTCTGACCTTCAGGGATTATTTTTCGGTGTGGGATACTGTTGGTGGTTTTTAAAAAGACAATGATTTCGTGACTCTAGGAGTTACTTCTCTAAAGTTTACCTCAGTTGTACAAACTGTAATCTGATGGAGAAAAGGCACAGTATTCTGACCGTTTTTGATACTTTCAGTCTGAAATTTCGTTATGATGGAAGTGACTCTAATAGAGAGTTTATGATAACACTCTCAACCGTTGTTATGTTGATGGGAAAGATGTGAGACGTAGGGTCAGAAGATCTGGGAACTCACCAGCTCTGTGACTCTAGGCAAGTGACCCCCTTCTTCCAGCTTCAGATTGTTTTCCTCTGCACAGGTTGGAGAAGGGTAATGATTTTGCAGAAGAGTGCAAGAATAGTCCAAGATAATGCATGGGACAGCTCCTTGTACAGGGTACATACATAGGAACTTCTTGGCCTACCTTCATATTTCATCACCTCTGTTCCATTTCATTTTCTTCATTTCTTTAAAATTCCTTGCAAGACATGTGGTCCTGTCTAAAACGTCCATGGAGTCAGTTGATCCATGCCAAAAGTTGTTGGATACTTGCTCATGTTTGGTCCTGTCCAAGAAGTCCATGGAGTCATTTCATCAAGGAAAAGGTCCTTGATATTTGGTCATATTTGGTCCTGCCCAAAAGGTCCTTAAGACCTTTGGTCCACACCAAAACGTCCTTGATATTTTGTGCTTGATATCTGAGACAAATTCAGAAACATTTGTCATGGACCAGTTACACTATTGGATGTTTTGCACAGGATCAGATATCAAAGATGTTTTGGCTTGGACCAAACAGGATGGATGTTCTGGACATGACCAAGTGTCTGCTGACACGAATAAGGTTCTCTTCTCTTGCTACACTGAAAACAAAAATTTCCCTAGTTTGCTTTGTAGACAGTCTTCCGGGATTCAAATCTTTTTATTTTATTTTGTGACATCCAGTCTCAGTTGGCACATATGCCATCTTCAGTGCCTCATGTAAGGTCTTTTGTTGAGACGCGCAGACTCTAGCTGTGGTTTGCAGGCTCAGTAGTTGTGGTATGAGGGCTTCATTACTCCATGGCATGTGAGATCTTACTTCCCCAACCAGGGACTGAACCTCTGTCCCCTGCACTGCAAGGCAGATTCTTAGCCACTGGACCACCAGCGAGGTCCCAGGATTCAAACCTTCACTGCATAATTTCTAAACCTACGCTCCAATTTGGCTTCCCTGGTAGCCCAGCTGGTAAAGAATCCTCTTGCAATGCAAGAGATCCTGGTTCGATTTCTGAGTCGGGAAGATCCCCTGGAGAAGGGCTAGGCTACCCACTCCAGTCTTCTTGGCCTTCCTTGGTGGCTCAGATGGTAAAGAATCTGCCTGCAATGTGGGAGATCTGGGTTTGATTCCTGGGTTGGGAAGATCCCCTGGTGGAGGGCATGGCAGCCCACTCCAGTATTCGGCCTGGACGATCCCCATGGACAGAGGAGCCTGGTGGGCTGCAGTCCATGGGGTTGCAAAGAGTCAGACACCACTGAGCCCCTAAGCACCGCATTGCGCAGCACAGGCTCCTATTTACCTATCCTGTGAAACTGGGTGTTCAAAGTATCAGAAAAGCAACTTAAAGCCAAGTACTTCAGAGAAGACTCTTGAGAGTCCCTTGGAATGCAAGGAGATCCAACCAGCCCATCATAAAGGAAATTAGTCCTGAATATTCATTGGAAGGACTGATGCTCAAGCTGAAGCTCCAATACTTTGCCCACCTGATGCGAAGAACTGACTCACTGGAAAAGATCCTGATGCTGGGAAAGATTGAGGGCAGGAGGAGAAGGGGACGACAGAGGATGAGATGGTTGGATGGCATCACCGACTCAGTGGACATAGGTTTGATCAAACTCATGGAGATAGAGGACAGGGAGGCCTGGCGTGCGGCAGTCCATGGGGTCACAGAGTCAGATACTGGTTTAGTGATTGCATGACAATAGTACATTTCAGAGATATGGAACTTAGGAGTTTGACTTTGATTTTCTTAGTCCAGTGCAGGTGGAAAGTCTCAGGAAGCAGAAGCAATAAGGATCGTTAGGATCAGTTCACTTCAGCCTCAGTCGTGTCTGACTGTTAGTGACCCCATGAACCACAGCATGCAAGGCCTCCCTGTCCATCACCAACTCCCAGAGCTTACTCAAACTCATGTCCATTGAGTCAGTGATGCCATGCAACCATCTCATCCTCTGTCATCCCCTTCTCCTCCCCCCTTGAATCTTTCCTAGCATCAAGGTCTTTTCCAGTGAGTTGGTCCTTCGCATCAGGTGGCCAAAGTATTGCAATTATAGCTTCAGCATGCATCCTTTGAATAAATATTCAGGACTGATTTCCCTTAGGGTGGACTGGTTGGATCTCCTTGCAGTCCAAGAGTCTTCTCCAGCACCATGGTTCAAAAGCATCAATTCTTTGGTGCTCAGCTTTCCTTATAGTCCAACTCTCGCATCCATACATGACTACTGGAAAAACCATAGCTTTGACTACAACAAACGAACCTTTGTTGGCAAAGTAATGTCTCTGCTTTTTAATATGCTGTCCAGGTTGGTCATAACTTTTCTTCCAAGGAGCAAGTGTCTTTTAGTTTCATGGCTGCCGTCACCATCTGCAGTGATTTTGGAGCCCCAAAAATAAAGTCTGTCACTATTTCCACTGTTTGCCCATCTATTTGCCATGAAATGATGGGACCAGATGCCATGATCTTATTTTCTGAATGTTGAGCTTTAAGCCAACTTTTTCATTCTCTTCTTTCACTTTCATCAAGAGGCTCTTTAGTTCCTCTTCACTTTCTGCCATAAGGGTGGTGTCATATGCATATCTGAGGTTATTGATATTTCTCCCAGCAATCTTGATTCCAGCTTGAGTTAGGATAGTAGAATAATAATAATAATTAATATAAAAAGGTAGATGTAAGAATGTTAACAGAGAAAACATTTATTAAAATGGCAAAATTAGTATTAGAAGGACCAGTGCCATGGGCTTTTTGTAGAAGATCTCTTAGCATCTTGAAATCGATTTCTATGAAAATTTCACTTTCACACCTTTATCAGCAGGTTTACGGCCTGAATGCAATATAAATTGAAATTTTTCTTCACCTTAGGCAGAGGATGAAATGCTTTCAAAAAGTGGGATAGGCTTATTTGTTTCCTGGGTTTAACCAATAACAGAAATAATGATTTCTGTGCATTGGTGTTTACCTCTGACACACTTCAGCAGGCTTGCGACTTTGAATGACTTTATATATATATATTCATCTAAGACACTGCCTCGGCTCTGGTAAAGTCTGTTGGAGTTGCTGATTAGAAATGCTGAATGCCTAAATTCAGAAATGACCTATTGCGTGACTTCTGCAACCTTGGATAATGAAAGAGTGGGTGATGAGTCAGTCACTGTTCCTGTGATGGTTAAGAATATGTGCCAGCTTGTGTGGACCATGAGGAGACTGGACACTTGGTCAAACACTATTCTGGGTATTTCTGTGAGGTTGTGCTGGGTGAGATGAACGTTAAATCAATGGACTGAGTAAAGCAGATTGCTCTCCTTATCCTGGTGGGCCGCATGCAATCAGCTGAAGGCCTGGCTAGCACAGAAGCCTGACCTTCCCTGAAAGAAGAGAAAATTTTGTATTTGATGGTGGTGTCACTGGTGCCTCTTTGGTTCGCCAGTTGCTTCTGGCCTTTGCATTTGAACTGGAAATGAAGTCTGCAAATCTTTGATTTGCCTCTCTCTGGAATCATGTATAATAATAATAATCTATATATGTGGCTGGACATGAGTTTGAGTAGACTCTGGGAGTTGGTGATGGACAGGGAAGCCTGGCGTGCTGCAGGCCATAGAGTCGCAGAGTCAGACACGACTGGGCGACTTTCACTTTCGCTTTCTAAGGACTCTCTCCCATACAAGGGGCTTTCCAGGTGGGTCAGGTGGAAAAGGAGCCACCTCTCAATGCAGCAGATGTGGGCTTGATCTCTGGGTGGAGAAGATCCCCTGAAGGAGGAAAGGGCAAGCCACTGCAGGATTCTTTTCTAGAGAATTCCACGGACGGAGGAGCCTGGTGGGCTACACTCCATGGGGTCACAAAGAGTTGGACATGACTGTGAATGAGCACACACACTCCCACACAAGTCAGTCTCTGTAGGAAGGCTTGGAGCCTCTGTGAACAGAATACGTGGTTTTGTGTAAACGTTTTATTCGGTGGAACGGTGTCTGAGTGACGTCCATGGGTCGTGTCTTCCCGGGATAATGCACTGTGAAGGGTGATGCGGTTATAAGGAAAACACAGAAGCAGCAAAATGACTTGCGGAAGCTGCTGAATTTGTAAAAATTAAAGCTCCAATGCTTTAGGCACTGGATGCAAAGAGCTGACTCACTGGAAAAGACCCTGATGCTGGGAAAGTTTGAGGGCAGGAGAAGGGGACGACAAAGGATGAGATGGTTGGATGGCATCACTGACTCGATGGACATGAGTTTGAGGAAGCTCCGGGAGTTGGTGATGGACAGGGAAACCTGGCGTGCTGCAGTCCATGGGGTCACAGAGAGTTAGACACGACTGAGTGACTGAACTGAGCCGAACTGAAGAAGAAAACCTTTTCCGTAATGAGACCCAGTGGCTGATGATGCAATCCCCTTTAGCTTGGTACAGCGTGATGGGGAAAGTTTCATGGACGTGTATGTCACATACAAGGGCTCAGTGAGATTGTCTTCAGGGGTTTCAGGCAGGTGGTGTGTGGAACGCTTTCCTCGAATTCCATCTTAACAAAGTGAAGCTTACAAGAATTGCAGCAACTCACTCTAGTTTTAGGTTGCCAGTGAGTGTCAGATTTTCATCTAGTTATGTCCCGTCATGGTTGATAGGAGCCTGAATGCTGATATTTGAAACACCCACCTTGGGATGAATTTTTTCCTAACGATCCATTGAAATGCTTAATGTAAAAAAATCTTAAAATCAATGAGTGGCTTGAGTTACGCTTTAATGATCTCAGACTTTTGGCATATCAGCAAAGCCTGAAGGTGTAATTAACTGATGTTATTAAATATTTATTCGGTTACTTGATTTCAGGTTCCACCACTGGATCAACATTAATTTGTTATCTCAGCATAGAGTATTGCTATGTGGTAGGGACTAAATAAATACTTCTGCAATGAGTTTTAGAACAATGAATGAATGTTGTATTGGAATGTTACATTAAGCTGTTCCTTATTGGCATAAAATAACCAGTAAATTTTATTTTAGGGATTTATTCTTTTAGTTGGAGGATATTTGCTTTACAATGTTGTGTTAGTAATAATTTCTGCCATACATCCACATCAATCAGCCATAGGTAGACGTCTGTCTCCTCTCTCTTGAACCCTCCTCCCACCTCACCCCCCATGCCCCCTTTTAGGTTGTCAGCAGAGCACCGGTTTGAGCTACTTAAGTCAAACAGCCAGTTCCTCCTGGCTATCTGTTCTACATATGGTAGTTTGTATGTTCGGAGAAGGCAATGGCACCCCACTCCACTACTCTTGTCTGGAGAACCCTATGGGTGGAGGAGCCTGGCAGGCTGCAGTCTGTGGGGTGGTGAAGAATCGGACACAACTGAGCGACTTCACTTTCGCTTTTCCCTTTCATGCATTGGAGAAGGAAATGGCAACCCACTCCAGTGTTCTTGCCTGGAGAATCCCAGGGACGGGGGAGTCTGGTGGGCTGCCGTCTATGGGGTCGCACAGAGTCAGACACGACTGAAGCAACTTAGCGTTGTGTGTGTTCCCAAGCTACTCTTTCCATTTTTCCCATCCTCTCCTCCCCTGCCCCACTGTGTCCACAACTCTGTTCTCTGTGTCTGTGTGTGCATGGCTGCCCTGCAAACAGGTTCATCAGTACCACCTTTCTAGATTCCACACATCTGCCTTCATATGAAATATTTGCTTTTCTCTTTCCTACTTACTTCACTCTGTATAGCAGGTTCTTGGTTCATCCACCTCTTTAGAGCTGACTCAAATGCGTTCCTTTTTATGGTTGAGTAATGGATCCTCGAAAAAGCAAGAGAATTCCAGAAAAACATCTATTTCTGCTTTATTGACTATGCCAAAGCCTTTGACCGTGTGGATCACAAGAAACTGTGGAAAATTCTGAAGGAGATGGGAATACCAGACTACTTGACCTGCCTCTTGAGAAATCTGTATGCAGGTCAGGAAGCAACAGTTAGAACTGGACATGGAACAACAGACTGGTTCCAAATAGGAAAAGGAGTACGTCAAGGCTGTATATTGTCACCCTGCTTATTTAACTTTTGACTGTGTGGATCACAATAAACTGTGGAAAATTCTGAAAGAGATGAGAATACCAGACCACCTAACTTGTCTCTTGAGAAATCTGTATGCAGGTCAGGAAGCAACAGTTAGAACTGGACATGGAACAACAGACTGGTTCCAAATAGGAAAAGGAGTACGTCAAGGCTGTATATTGTCACCCTGCTTATTTAACTTCTATGCAGAGCACATCATGAGAAACGCTGGGCTGGAAGAAGCACAAGCTGGAATCAAGATTGCCGGGAGAAATCTCAATAACCTCAGATATGCATATGACACCACCCTTATGGCAGAAAGAGAAGAGGAACTAAAAGGCCTGTTGATAAAAATGAAAGAGGAGAGTGAAGAAGTTGGCTTAAAGCTCAACATTCAGAAAATGAAGATCATGGCATCTGGTCCCATCATTTCATGGGAAATAGATGGGGAAACAGTGGAAACCGTGTCAGACTTTATTTTGGGGGGCTCCAAAATCACTGCAGATGGTGATTGCAGTCATGAAATTAAAAGATGCTTACTCCTTAGAAGGAAAGTTATGACCAACCTAGATAGTATATTCAAAAGCAGAGATATTAGTTTGCCAACAAAGGTCTTTCTTGTCAAGGCTATGGTTTTTTCAGTGGTCATGTATGGATGTGAGAGTTGGACTGTGAAGAAAAGCTGACCGCTGAAGAATTGATACTTTTGAAGTGTGGTGTTGGAGAAGACTCTTGAGAGTCCCTTGGACTGCAGGGAGTTCCAACCAGTCCATTCTGAAAGAGATCAGTCCTGGGTGTTCATTGGAAGGACTGATACTAAAGCTGAAACTCCAATACTTTGGCAACCTGATGCGAAGAGCTGACTCATTTGAAAAGACCCTGATGCTGGGAAAGATTGGGGGCAGGAGGAGAAGGGGATGACAGAGGATGAGATGGTTGGATGGCATCACCGACTCAACAGACATGGGTTTGGGTGAACTCCAGGTTTGGTGACGGACAGGGAGGCCTGGTGTGCTGCGATTCATGGGGTCACAAAGAGTCAGACATGACTGAGCAAGTGAACGGAACTGAACTGAAGATTCCATTGTGTATGTGGACCACAACTTCTTTAAAAGTTCATCTGTTGATGTACATCTAACTCATCGATGTCCTGGCTGTTGTGAACAGTGCTGCAATGAACATCGGGGTACATGTCTCTTTTCTTTAGTTACGGTTTTCTCAGAGTATATGCCTCGTAGTGGGATTGTTGGGTCATATGCTTTAGGGATTGAAATGGAAACTTGTTGGATTCATATTCTTGTGTTCCGAAAGTACTACCCAGAGGAGTCACTTGAAAAAATGTCTAAGATCCTTTCAGATATACTAACATTTGCATCTAGAAGTCCAGTTTTTCTGTGCTCAGTGTTTCCTGTTTGGTCTGCAAACATGCCAAAGGCATTTGAAACACCTCTGGTTTTTCATGAGGACTATTCTTAAAAAAACAGAATTGGTGAGGTTATTCAAGGAGAGCAGTTAGAACAAAAAAAAAAGTGCAGAACGTGGGTGTATACTTTAAATTTTTAAACTCGAGAATAAATAAATAGTTGTCACGTTCCCAAAGGTCAGGGAATAAAGTGTAATAAAAAGCAAGGCAGATTTAGTGAGTCTTGAGTGATAACGGTGTGGAGCACTGGATAGAAATTGCAGCCAGGTCATGCTAAATCCAATGAAAGCAGCATAAACCTTCAATATTCTATTTTTTGTCATTTGTTAATGTTTATATAAGAGATGATTTTTCCAGTGATCCTGTATGGGTGTGAGAGTTGGACTATAGAGAAAGCCGAGTGCCGACGAATTGATGCTTTTGAACTGTGGTGTTGGAGAAGACTCTTGAGAGTCCCTTGGACTGCAAGGAGATCCA
Source organism: Connochaetes taurinus (assembly GCA_006408615.1). Lineage (NCBI taxonomy): Eukaryota > Metazoa > Chordata > Mammalia > Artiodactyla > Bovidae > Connochaetes > Connochaetes taurinus. Next base: position 128,668 of record SJXO01004192.1, on the reverse strand, counting down.
ACCAGACCATCCTAAAGGAGATCAGCCCTGGGTGTTCGTTGGAAGGACTGATGCTGAAGCTGAAACTCCAATCCTTTAGCCACCCGATGTGAAGAAGTGACTCATTGGAAAAGACCCTGATGCTGGAAAAGATTGAAGGCAAGAGGAGAAGGGGGTGACAGAGGATGAGGTGGCTGGATGGCATCACCGACTCGATGGACATGAGTTTGAGTGAACTCCGAGAGTTGGTGATGGACAGGGAGGCCTGGCGTGCTGCAGTTCATGGGGTCAAAGAGAGTCGGACAGGACTGAGCAACTGAACTGAAAGCCTTTAAAAAAAATAAATGAAGGGAAAATAGAAAAAAACATTCAGTTCAGTTCAGTTCAGTCACTCAGTCGTGTCCAACTCTTCGCGACCCCATGAATCGCAGAATGCCAGGCCTCCCTGTCCATCACAAACTCCCAGAGTTCAGTCAAACTCACGTCCATCGAGTCAGTGATGCCATCCAGCCATCTCATCCTCTGTCGTCCCCTTCTCCTCCTGCTCCCAGTCCTTCCCAGCATCAGGGTCTTTTCCAATGAGTCAACTCTTTGTACAAGTTGGCCAAAGTATTGGAGTTTCAGCTTTAGCATCATTCCTTCCGAAGAACACCCAGGGCTGATCTCCTTTAGAATGGACTGGTTGGATCTCCTTGCAGTCCAAGGGACTCTAAGAGTCTTCTCCAACACCACAGTTCAAAAGCATCAATTCTTCGGCGCTCAGCTTTCTTCACAGTCCAACTCTCACATCCGTACATGACCACAGGAAAAACCATAGCCTTGACTAGATAGACCTTTGTTGGCAAAGTAATGTCTCTGCTTTTCAACATGCTGTCTAGGCTGGTCATAACTTTTCTTCCAAGGAGTAAGCGTCAAGAGTGCCTGATGAACAATGTACTGTGGTTCGTGACATTGTACAGGAGAAAAACATTGGGTTGGCCAAAGAGTTCATCCAGATTTTTTCCTTACAGTGGAATGAGTTTTTTGGCCACCTCAATATTAACAGAAAAAATAAATTAATAATCTCCTAGGTAGCCCCCCAGCCCCTTTGATTTGCCTTGACAAGAGGTCAGTGTTTCTATATGATTGCAAGTGGGGCCCAGTGTTTTCTTTTCCCGAGCTCAACTCGCAGTTCAAGAGTTGAGGAATAATACAGTAACTTCTCAAGGTTTGTGAAGGGCGTTCCATATCCTTTACTATTGGACTATGGTGTCTTTCCTCATGTAGGGCTTTTGCCAGTCGAAAGGCTAACATAGCCATGCAGGCTAAGAGGCAATTACAGGATTTCCTTGGAGCATTCATTGTCCTAATGAAAGCACTCTTTCATTGTAATGGACAGACCTTTGAACACTAACGTGAATCTCGTGGCCATTTGCTTTATTAATTGCTAGGACCTTGCTCGGTGGGGTTGTCAATTCACCCTCAGCAAGGACCACCTGCAATTAATCTTTTTCTGATTCTTGACACCGTAGTTTACAATTATCGATTTCCTTTTTTTTTTTTTTTAAAAACCAATTAGATATTTTAATCTTTTACAAACTGATGCAAAATGGCCAGTCTTTAAAATGATTCCCGTGTTTTCAACAAAGAGCCCTTAGCAACCCATGCAAGTTTGTTCTTCAAAGTGTAGATTCATTGACATGCGAAGGTAGCTTTCAGTCTACACTGAGGGCAACCTTTGCAAGGATCCAGGCCTTCCACTCGCAGAGCTGTATTTGATTTGATGTCTTTGCATCCACAGGCTGGTGACTGACAAGGACAATCCAGCCCGGCCTTGTAGCTTATAAATTAGAGCTGACAGGAACAGATTTCAGATTTCCGTGTCCAGGACACGGAAGACCAGAGAAACTCCCAGGCACCTTTTACACAATTAGTGATTTATTTTTTGAATGACGCTGGAACAAAATGGTAGGTGCTCATGGTCCAATGCAGAAAAAAAAGGCTGTGTGTCTCACGGTCGCTGGGTGCATTCCTTTTATCATGTCCTTTGCTCACTTTGCTTTGCTCGTGTGAAATGGACCCTTGCGGGGGCGGGGTGGGGGGAAGAAAAAAGTAACCTCAAGTAAGGCAGTCAGTGATAATCCTGCGTGAAGGAAGATGGAGAGAAAGCTAGTGTTTTCAAGACTGATACCCTACTGGCTCTTGAACCATCAGCCTCTTGTTCTGTCCCTGCTCCGGTGACCCTTCACTTCATCTCTCGGGCTTCCCGAGCAGTCCTCCTGACTGATTTACTGCTGTACTTTTCTGCCCTTTGCCTTGGTATCTGGCAGAATTTTTCCCCCTTCTTTCGCCCTCATTGGCATTTCTGGGGACATCAAACTTTTTGTAACTAAAGTCTTCTGTTAGGCTGCTAAAGCCGCTCCCGCTGAGATATCCTAATAGATAATCTATCAGTTCTTTCCTCATGTGGGTCGTAGTGAGAATGAATTTGCGTCTGCTTGGTGCTGCTAAGTTGCTTCAGTCGTGTCCGACTCTGTGCGACCCCATAGACGGCAGCCCACCAGGCTCCCCCGTCCCTGGGATTCTCCAGGCAAGAACACTGAAGTGGGTTGCCATTTCCTGTTCCAATGCGTGACAGTGAAATGTGAAAGTGAAGTCGTTCAGTCGTGTCTGAGTCTTCGTGACCCCACAGACTGTAGCCTACCAGGCTCCTCCATCCATGGGATTTTCCAGGCAAGAGTCCTGGAGTGGGGTGCCATTGCCTTCTCCGTGCATTTCCTTGCCTCCTGATAAATATTTTGCTGTTGATTATGTCTTCTCTGTTACCTGGAGATTTAGGGGGAATGTATCCCATGGAAAAATACCTTTGGCCGTATGGCTTTTCCTCTAAGATTAAAAGTACGTTCCAGTTAGCTTTACATAGCAATTATTATTTCTTTATCTTTACTAGAAAATGTGGCATTCATAGACACTTGATCTTTGAGCAACACAGGCATTAGGAATGCTGGCACCTAGCAAAATCAGAAATCAGTGTTTAAGTTTGACTCCATGAAAATGTAATTGCGAATAGCCACGTATTGACCAGAAGCCTTACTGATAGCATAAAGCTGGTTAACTCTTATTTTATATGTTCTATTTCTGACTGCGGGCTTCCCAGGTGGGGCTAGTGGTAAAGAAGTCACCTGGTATTGCAGGAGATATAAGAGACGAGGATTCGATCCCTGGGTCGGGAAGATCCCCTGGAGGAGAGCATGGCCACCCACCCCAGTATTCTTGCCTGGAGAATCCCAGGGACAGAGGAGCCTGGTGGGTTACCGTCTTTACAGTGTCGCAAAGAGCTGGACTCAACTGAAGTGACAGCACACAGACATGTCTAACTGCATATATTTCATCCATTCATGATATAGCAAAACTTAGTTTTTTCAATATTTCTAGTCTATGTGGTTCATTGGAGACTTTTTCCAAGTCGCAAATCTCTAAAAAATTTTTCCAGTGTATTTCTTGAAAACATTTGCATACAGGTAAACCCACCCGGTTCAAACTCTAGTTATTCAAGGCTCAGTTATAGTTGAAATATAAAACATCTGCATTTATATGATGTGTTTATTTTTTAAAATTTATGTTGTTGAAGTATAGTTGATTTACAGTGTGTGTTAATTTCTGCTGTTCAGAAGTGATTCAGTAATACACACACACACACACACACGCACACACACACGCACACACACACGCACACACATTTGTATTCTTTTCCGCTATACTCTGTTACAGGGTAATGAATATAGTTGCCTGTGTTATACAGTAAAAGGCTTGTTCCTTATCCATTTTCTTTATACTAATTTGCTACTGGTAAACCCAAACTTCCATTCATAGTCCCCCCACCCCCTTCCCCTTGCAGCTCCAAATCTGTTCTCTCTGCTTTGTTGTCTGTGTTTGATAGATAAGTTCATTTGTATCATTTTGGGTTCCGCATATATGTGACACTTATGATTTGTTTTTAAATGCCTGTTTACTCTCTTAATCCATTCTACTAAAATTTCTGCCACTGTCAGCGAAACTTGCCTTGTCAGGATCGCCTGTGGTCTTCCTATTATTAAATGCAATGATTAAATTCTCCATCCTGATCTACTAACAGTATTTGACATTCGACAGGTACCATGCATGCCGCTAATTTAATCTCATAAGGCCAAAATGAATTTCAGGATGTTTGCTGAAGCATTACTTGGGCAGATTAAGATGTTTATTATTTACTAAATGACCTACGATAGCAAATAATAATTCAAGATACATTTTCTGTTGTTAGAGAGATAGAAAGAAACATCTGATCCGTGCCATAAGTGGTTTGTCGCTCATAAGTCAGGGAAAGCTAGAAAACTGGCTTTTTTTCATGAAAGCCAGATGAGTCGGTTACAGATTAGGGAGAAAACTGGTCCATCAAGGGTTCTCACTGTTTCATCTTGCCAAGGTGTCTACAGTCTCCACTCAGAATGCTGTGAGCTTGAAGAGAACTGTGTTGTTCTTCTAAATCTTTGGGTTATGATTCATTTTCTATCTTTCCTGGCCAACAAGCAAGCTAAAGCACTCCAGCTAAAGAAAAAATAAATTATCCCAAGGTAAATGCGAATAATTAGAAAGCTTCTAATCCTTTGAGATAAATTCTCACTGTTTCACATTTCCCAGGGAAACACCACTGTTTCATGGCAAAATGAGTGTGATACACATACCAAGACGTAAAGCTTGTTTTCAGTGCAGACACAGCTCTGTTATTTATGCGGATCATAAACAGAAGTAAGGGCAAATGACATCTCTAGATAATTAGAAACAGTGTTATTCAGCAGTGACTCCCTGCCGTCTCAGGAGGTACATGAGCATTGCTACCAAGTAACCAAGTGTACCACATTCAGTGTTGGCTGAGTTCATTTCCATGGGGGGGTTCATGGACACACTGCTGTGTTTAACATGGAGAGCCAGCAAGGACCTGCTGTCCAGCACAGGGAACTCTGCTCAGTGCCCTGTAATAACCTTATGGTTCCCGGGGGAAAGATGGGGGAAGGGATAGTCAGGGAGTCTGGGATGGACGTGGACACACTGCTGTATTTAATGTGGAGAACCAGCAAGGACCTGCTGTCCAGCACAGGGAACTCTGCTCAATGCTCTGTAATAACCTTATGGTTCCCAGGGGGGAAGGATGGGGGAGGGACAGTTAGGGAGTCTGGGATGGACATGGACACATGGCTGTATTTAACATGCAGAACCAGCAAGGGCCTGCTGGACAGTACAGGGAACTCGGCTCAATGTCATATGGCAGCCTGGATGGGAGGGGAGTTTGGGGGACAATGGGTACATGTGTATGTGTGACTGTTCACCTGAAATCACAATATTGTTAATCAGCTCTAGGCCAATGGAAAAAAAAAAAAGAGAAAGTTTAAAGTTTGAAAAAAAAAGTGACCTCAGGTCTTTATGATATAGGTAGTTAAAATACCCACTTCTAGAGTCTTGGAAATGAAAACAGGCTACTTCTGAACTGGCCCAACAATAGGAAGATGATTATGGTAATGATGCCATATATTAAAGGCAGTGTTGAACAGTCACAAATATATGTGATTATCAATACCACAGCAACTGTTAATATGCTCACAGAAATAAAAAACACAACATGACTTGTTTACTTGCCTTATCACCAAGTGTTAGTAGCAACACACTTAAAATGGACAAAGTGAAAGTAAAGTCGCTCAGTCGTGTCCGACTCTTTGCGACCCCGTGGACTGTAGCCCACCAGGCTTCTCCGTCCATGGGATTCTCCAGGCAAGAATACTGGAGTGGGTTGCCATTTCCTTCTCCAGGGGATCTTCCCAACCCAGGGATCGAACCTGGGTCTCCCGCATTGGAGGCGGATGCTTTAACCTCTTAGCCACAGGGAAGCCCTTAAAAGGGAGAAGTGGTGGTTTAATTGCCATTTTGTGTTTTAAGCACATTTTTGCTCTTGAGCCAATTGAAGCGTCTAAGAGTAGCTCTCATAGTGAGCTGAGACCTTCCACAGCTGCCCACCACTTGCCTGTGCAATGGAACCAAGGTGTTCCTGAGAAGCGGTCTCCAGAGCTAGGAGTGCATGTGTGTGGTCTTTGCAGGAAAAACGGGTGAGTGGGTCATTTAGATCTTCATACTCATTTAGACCTTCTCTCTCAAGTCGAGGACAGTAAGGAAATGAAAATGATCAGGAAAATATTGGACTATGGAAGTGCTGGTTTATCTGCTAAGTCTTGTGTCCAGGGACTCTTCAACCCTATGGACCGTAGCCCGCTAGGCTCCTCTGTCATAGGAGTCTCGAGGCAAGAATACTGGTGTGGGTTGCCATGCCCTCCTCCTGGGGATCTTCCCAACCCAGGAATCGAACCCACATCGCTTATATTTCCTGCCTTGATAGGCGGGTTCTTTACGACTAGTGGCACGTGGGATGCCCAGAGTACATGCCTGCCAATGCCGGAGGCATAAGAGACGTGGATTCGATATATATATAAAGCGTGGAAGGCTGCAGTCCGTGGGGTCGCTGAGGGTCGGACATGACTGAGCGACTTCACTTTGACTTTTCACTTTCATGCATTGGAGAAGGAAATGGCAACCCACTCCAGTGTTCTTGCCTGGAGAATCCCAGGGATGGCGGAGCCTGGTGGGCTGCCGTCTGTGGAGTCGCACAGAGTCAGACACGACTGAAGTGACTTAGCAGCAGCAGCAATATGATATGTATATATATATATATGTATATAATTATCACCAATTTACATTGATGTTTATTATGTTTATTATGTATATTATGTTTATTATGATGCATGAAGCAGCATAACATTGTAAAGAAATTTTCCTCCAATTAAATAATAAATAAATAATAAACGATGCTCTTACATTATACTACTTTGTATTGGGTTGGCCAAAAATTCCTTCTGCTTTTTCTGTAACATCAACTGGAAAAAAACCAAAAGAACTTTTTGGCCAACCCAACACTTTCCTTTCCCTTCTTACATTAAAGAAAAAAGACTTTGCAGAATAAAATCGTATGTTTATTAAGGTTATTTGCTATAGAACATGCCAATAGGTATGTTTAACAGATACCCTGTGATTTGAACCTACCTCTAAAGGATAATTTTCTCTAAACATAGAGACAGCCATGGAAATGACTGTCTTCAAGCAAAGTGGAATATTTCATAAAAGCTGACATTACTGTGTATTGACAGAAAGAAATTTCGGTACGCCAGTGGCTTCCCTTTACTCCGCCAGCTCTGTAACACAGCAGTGCAAACCTCACCATGCAAAAATATTTATAGTGAGCCAGGACCCATTCTTTCACAAAGCTTGCCTCTCTTCTTCTCAGAAGTGAGCTGTTTGTACAAATTTTCATCTTCCTTGGGCCAGGACACATTCTGAATGATCTGAAGTGTATTTGCCCACAAGGAGTGTAGAGAGATGAACTTCCCTGGTGGCTTAGATGGTAAAAAAAAAAAAAAAAAAAATCTGCCTGCAATCCAGGAGATGTGGGTTTGATCCCTGAGCAGAGAGGATTCCCTGGAGAAAGAAATGGCAAGTTATTGCAGTAGCGTTATCTGGAGCATCCCATGGACAGAGGAGCCTGGCGGGCTGCAATCCATGGGGTTGCAAAGAGTCTGACACTACTGAGTGAGTAACACTCGTGTCAAGAGATGGGTGCCTGCCTCATCTTGATCCTTCCTAGTATCCATGCTCATAATCGATGTACCAAAATGTACAACAAAGGCAGCACATGTATGCAGTGGAATATTACTCAGCCATAGAAAAGAGCACATGTGAGTCAGTGCTAATGATGTCAATGAATCTAGAGGCTGCTTATACAGAGCGAAGTCAGTCAGAGAGGGAAAAGCAAATACCATGCATTAACGCATAGAAATGGAATCTAGAAAAGTGGTGTGGATGAGCCTATTTGCAACGCAGCGTTGAAGATACCAACTCAATGGACATGAGTTTGAGTAAACTCTGGGAGTTGGTGGTGGACAGGGAGGCCTGGCGTGCTGCAGTCCATGGGGTTGCGAAGACTCGGACGTGACTGAGCGACCAGACTGAACTGATTGAAGACGCAGACGTAGAGAAGTGACCTATGGACCCCCGACGTGGGAGGAGCAGAGGGTTGGATGAACAGTGTGGAAGCGTATAGATTACCCCATGTGAAATAGAGAGCCAGCAGGAACTGGCTCTATGACTGAGGGAATGCATCCCAGCGATCTGTTAAAACATGGAGGGATGGGAGGTGGGAGGGAAGTTCAAGACAGAGGGGACATGTGTATCCCTGTGGCTGATTCATGTGCATGTATGGCAGGAACCAACAAGAATCATCCTTAATTAAAAACAAATCAAAAACTTTAAAAAGTACCGCAAAGCACACAGTAGGACTCTTGAAGCCCAGTGAGGAATTTCCAGGGTCTAGGCATGAGGATTCCCATGAAAATGAGAGAGAATTCAGGCAGTTACAAAGTAACAAATAATGGTCTCTGTGAACAACCTTGAAACTGGCCACCTCTGTTAATAGAAACATCATTGAGGAGTTGAAACCGAAAGGTTATGCTCGGAGTTATAGATTCTGTTTTTAAACCTCCAAGTAGAGTGTGGCAGCTCTTTTATAGGCAATGTTTTTAAGTATTATGCACTCAGGGAATGGAAAGCAATTTTCCTAAGTAAGAACAGCCATAGCATTGTTTTCAGGAAGGCTGTTTCATCTGTCTTGGGCGGAAGGGTAGATGAGGGAAATTAATTAGTCCCCCCCTTCCAATTACTTCGTGTTTTATTAGGTTTACTGGAGGCGTCCTGCAAGTGCGGTCTGGTACCCTCCACGATAAAGCTATTACGCTGTGGCACTGCCCTGATGTCTGATTGCATTTTGGTGACTGCTCATGTTTATTTATGAGTCTTGCTTTGGAAAAGATGTGTGAGGTCTGGAAGGGAGTTCGCCAATGGATGCTGACTCTTCTGGGTGGGGTAAAACCAGGAGCAGCCAGAGTGTAGCGAGCCTCCAGAATGGATTAATGGCAGCATATGGTGTTGATAATCAGGCAGAAGGTGCCCTCAATATTTAATATTCACGGCAATGATGGGAAGAGCGGTACTGGGAACATTCCAGTTCTGCCGAATCGACGGCTTTCAAGCAACGTGGGTGGGAAAGCAAGTCTTGGCACAGTCCTCGCAAAGTTGGAGTGGCTATCGGGGACAAAAACACCTCCACCTCTCTCTTGGAGAGGGAATATGACCCAAGGAGATGCAAGTGTTCTCTCTGCAACTGAAGTTTGTTCTTTTTTTTAATATACTGTTTTCATTTTTTAATTAATTTATTTATTTTAATTGGAGGCTAATGACTTTAAAATATTGTCATGCTTTTTGCCATTCATTGACATGAATCAGCTGTGGGTGTACATGTGTTCCCCATCCTGAACCCCGTCTCCCACCTCCCTCCCCATCTGCTTGAGCCTTGCCTTCTTGATTTGGCAAAGAGCTGTGTCAACGCATGCTGGTTCAGTCGTGTCCAAGTAGTATTCTTGCCTGGAGAATCCCATGGACAGAGGAGCCTGGCGGGCTGCAGTCCATGGGGTCACAAAGAGTCAGACACACCTAATGGCTAACACTTCCTCTTTTTTTTTTCTATAAATATATATGAGAAAGAAATTTATTTGAAGGAATTGGTTCCTGTAGTTGCAGGGTCTGGTAGGTCCAGATTCCATAGAGTAGAGGAGGGTGGGTTGGAAACTCAGGCACGAATGGGTGTTGCCATCTTGAGACTCCTGGAGTCTGAATTGTATCTTCAGGGGAGGCACTCAGGTTGGAAAACTCCAGGGACTGACGTTGTGGTCTTGAGTCTGAAATCCAGGGCAGGCTGGATTCTGTTACAATCTTGAGGCAGAATTCCTTCCTCTCCAGGCAACCTGCAGTGTGTGAAACTGCTATAGCCCTCAACCAACTGGGTAAGGGTCACACTTGTGTTTAGTCAGTCGTGTCTGACTGTCTGTGACCCCATGGACTGTAGCCCGCCAGGCTCCTCTGTCCAGGGGATCCTCCAGGTAAGAATACTGGAGTGCGTTGCCATTTTCTGCTCCAAGAAATCTTCCCCACCCGGGGACTAAACCCACGGCTCTTTCGTCTGCTGTACTGGTAGCTGGATTCTTTACCATCTTATTAAAGAGGATATTCTCATTTGCTTAAAGTTGGTAGATCGTAGACGTTCATACATCTATCAATATAAAGTACCTTCTTAGCAGCATCCAGATTAATATTGGACCAAACTGCTAGGCACCACAATCTAGCTGTGTGGACTCAAAATTTAACCAGCATAAGAATCCATGCCATCTTTAAAAGGTTTCCCGCCTCCTTCTCTGCCACCATCCCTGTTCCCCTGCCCCCCAAAAAATCTCCAAGCATTTGTAAAAAGGCAGTTCTTGAACAGTAGCCAAATCTTTTCTCCTTGAAGAGTGTGCAACATGAACTCCTGTCAAAATTTAACCAGCATAAGAATCCATGCCATCTTTAAAAGGTTTCCCGCCTCCTTCTCTGCCACCATCCCTGTTCCCCTGCCCCCCCAAAAATCTCCAAGCATTTGTAAAAAGGCAGTTCTTGAACAGTAGCCAAATCTTTTCTCCTTGAAGAGTGTGCAACATGAACTCCTGTTCAGTGGCTCTTCCTGAGCCCGCCTCCTAGAAAAGGTGAAGTGGCTTAGGTAGGATTGGGTTTGCATATTGTACTGTGACATTTCTACCCCATGACATAACCACCTAGAATTTTTTTCATTATTTCCTGGAGTCACCTTGTATCTGCTTGGGAGCTGTGAACTAGCCATCTTTGTTTTTAGCTGAATAGCATGCCTGATTTGCTGAGAACATGAATAGTCTGTTGTCTTACGAAATCTCTTTATAAATGTCAGCTTTCAGAGAGTGGGCTTTGCATCCTAACCTGAGATAGATACCCCGGCCTTCAACATCTCTCCCCATCCATTTCTTCCCTGCTCCTTTTTTTTTCTAATAAGTATTTCTTTGGCTGTGCTGGGTCTTAAGTTCTGGCATGTGGGATCTTCAATCTTGGTGTTTCATATACGATCTTTTTATTAAGTTGCGGGATGTGGGATCTAGTTCGCCGACCAGGGATGGAACCTGAGTACCCTGCTTTGGGAGGATGGAGTCTTAGCCACTGAACCACCAAGGCAGTCTCTCTCCACCCATTTCTGTCATTGGTTGAAACAGCTTGCAAAACACAAGTTTCATGCTGGTTTCAGTGGAAGGCCTGTTGGCTGATCACCACAGTTTACAATAGAAGGTGGGTGTATGCTCCATTGTGTCTGATTCCTTGTAACCCCCCTGGACTGTAGCCCGCCAGGCTCCTCTGTCCATGGGATGCTCCAGGCAAGAACTCTGGAGTGGGCTGCCATGCCCTTCTCCAGGAGATCTTCCCAACCCAGGTATCAAACTTGTGTCTCCTGCATTGGCAGGGGATTTGTTACCATTGAGCTACCAGTGACTACGTTGGTGTTCAGAAGCAAGAGTGGTAAAGGGGGCTTCAACCACGTCAGATATTTCTCTCTGGCTTGGAAACATTTCCTAAAAAAAAAGTGGCTGCTTGAATTTGACGATGTAATTAATCCTATTTACATTTTTAGGTAGACATACAAAACTTGTGATTTAAAAGGTTTTGATTGGCTGCAAACAAAAAAAGTTAAAACCTCTTGATGTTAAGAAAATATTTTTAAACTTAACGTTTTAAAAATTGCGATGAAATATATTAAAGTTGCCATCTTGGCTATTTTAAATCGGTAGTTCAATAGTTTCAAGTATATCCACGTGGCTGTGCAACCAATCCCCAGAAGGTTTTTCATTTTGCAGAAATGAAATTCTAAGTGAAAACTCTCCACACACCCTACTCCCACTGGCTGTTTGCGACCCCATGCGTTGTAGCCCTCCAGGCTCCTCTGACCATGGGATTTTCCAGGCAAGAATACTGGAGTGGGTTGCCATTCCCTGCTCCAGGGCATCTTCCCGACCCAGGGATCGAACCCGGGTCTCCTGCATTGGCAGGCAGATTCTTGGGAAGCCCCAGCTCCTGGCAACCACCACTCTACTTNACCTAGAATTTTTTTCATTATTTCCTGGAGTCACCTTGTATCTGCTTGGGGGCTGTGAACTAGCCATCTTTGTTTTTAGCTGAATAGCATGCCTGATTTGCTGAGAACATGAATAGTCTGTTGTCTTACGAAATCTCTTTATAAATGTCAGCTTTCAGAGAGTGGGCTTTGCATCCTAACCTGAGATAGATACCCCGGCCTTCAACATCTCTCCCCATCCATTTCTTCCCTGCTCCTTTTTTTTTCTAATAAGTATTTCTTTGGCTGTGCTGGGTCTTAAGTTCTGGCATGTGGGATCTTCAATCTTGGTGTTTCATGTACGATCTTTTTATTAAGTTGCGGGATGTGGGATCTAGTTCGCCGACCAGGGATGGAACCTGAGTATGCTGCTTTGGGAGGACGGAGTCTTAGCCACTGAACCACCAAGGCAGTCTCTCTCCACCCATTTCTGTCATTGGTTGAAACAGCTTGCAAAACACAAGTTTCATGCTGGTTTCAGTGGAAGGCCTGTTGGCTGATCACCACAGTTTACAATAGAAGGTGGGTGTATGCTCCATTGTGTCTGATTCCTTGTAACCCCCCTGGACTGTAGCCCGCCAGGCTCCTCTGTCCATGGGATGCTCCAGGCAAGAACTCTGGAGTGGGCTGCCATGCCCTTCTCCAGGAGATCTTCTCAACCCAGGTATCAAACTTGTGTCTCCTGCATTGGCAGGGGATTTGTTACCATTGAGCTACCAGTGACTACGTTGGTGTTCAGAAGCAAGAGTGGTAAAGGGGGCTTCAACCACGTCAGATATTTCTCTCTGGCTTGGAAACATTTCCTAAAAAAAAAGTGGCTGCTTGAATTTGACGATGTAATTAATCCTATTTACATTTTTAGGTAGACATACAAAACTTGTGATTTAAAAGGTTTTGATTGGCTGCAAACAAAAAAAGTTAAAACCTCTTGATGTTAAGAAAATATTTTTAAACTTAACGTTTTAAAAATTGCGATGAAATATATTAAAGTTGCCATCTTGGCTATTTTAAATCGGTAGTTCAATAGTTTCAAGTATATCCACGTGGCTGTGCAACCAATCCCCAGAAGGTTTTTCATTTTGCAGAAATGAAATTCTAAGTGAAAACTCTCCACACACCCTACTCCCACTGGCTGTTTGCGACCCCATGCGTTGTAGCCCTCCAGGCTCCTCTGACCATGGGATTTTCCAGGCAAGAATACTGGAGTGGGTTGCCATTCCCTGCTCCAGGGCATCTTCCCGACCCAGGGATCGAACCCGGGTCTCCTGCATTGGCAGGCAGATTCTTGGGAAGCCCCAGCTCCTGGCAACCACCACTCTACTTTATGTTCCTCTGAGTTTGACTGCTCTAAATAGCTCATATGAGTGGAATTACACAGCATTTTTAAACTGTCCTGCAGGTTCAGGCATATTTAGCACATGTCAGAATTTTCTTCCTTTTCAATGCTGCTGATATTCCACAATGTGAGAGGACCACATTGTGTTGATGTTTGCATCTGTTGATAGACACTTGCATCGCTTCCACTTCTTGCTGTTGTGGAAACTGTGGCTGTGAACATGTGTATGCAAATAGCTGCTAAGACCCTGCTCTCCTTCCTTTTGGTGCCTGCCCTCCAGTGGAATGGCTTGATCATATGGTTCAGTTCAGCTCAGTTCAGTCGCTCAGTCGTGTCCGACTCTTTGTGACCCCATGTATCCCAGCACGCCAGGCCTCCCTGTCCATCACCAACTCCCGGAGTTCACTCAGACTCACGTCCATCGAGTCGGTGATGCCATCCAGCCATCTCATCCTCTGTCATCCCCTTCTCCTCCCACTCCTAATCCCTCCCAGCATCAGGGTCTTTTTCAATGAGTCAACTCTTCGCATGAGGTGGCCAAAGTATTGGAGTTTCAGCTTTAGCATCAGTCCTTCCAAAGAACACCCAGGACTGATCTCCTTTATGGACTGGTTGGATCTCCTTGCAGTCCAAGGGACTCTCAAGAGTCTTCTCCAACACCGCAGTTCAAAAGCATCAATTCTTCAGTGCTCAGCTTGCTTCACAGTCCAACTCTCGCATCCATACATGACCACTGGAAAAACCATAGCCTT
>SJXO01004192.1:0-113774 GCA_006408615.1 Connochaetes taurinus | reverse complement strand
CCCTCCCAGCATCAGGGTCTTTTTCAATGAGTCAACTCTTCGCATGAGGTGGCCAAAGTATTGGAGTTTCAGCTTTAGCATCAGTCCTTCCAAAGAACACCCAGGACTGATCTCCTTTATGGACTGGTTGGATCTCCTTGCAGTCCAAGGGACTCTCAAGAGTCTTCTCCAACACCGCAGTTCAAAAGCATCAATTCTTCAGTGCTCAGCTTGCTTCACAGTCCAACTCTCGCATCCATACATGACCACTGGAAAAACCATAGCCTTGACTAGATGGGCCTCTGTTGGCAAGGTAATATCTCTGCTTTTGAATATGCTCTCTAGGTTGGTCATAACTTTCCTTCCAAGGAGTAAGCGTCTTTTAATTTCATGGCTGCAGTCACCATCTGCAGTGATTTTGGAGCCTGCAAAAATAAAGTCTGACGCTGTTTCCACTGTTTCTCCATCTATTTCCTATGAATTGATGGGACCAGATGCCATGATCTTCGTTTTCTGAATGTTGAGCATTAAGCCAACTTTTTCACTCTCCTCTTTCACTCTCATCAAGAGGCTTTTTAGATCATATGGTGGTGCTACTTTTATTTATTTATTTTTTTGTGTGGAATTGTCATTATGTTCTTCATAGCACCCACAGTTTTACACTATCCTGCCAAGAGTACGTAAGGCTTCCGATTTCTTCACCTCCTTGCCAACGCTTTCTATTTCTTGATAGCAGCTATTCTAATGGGTGTGAGGTGGTATGTCATTGTGATTTTAATTAGCATTTACCTGATGACTAGGGATGCTGAAAATCATTTCATATGCTTATTGCCAATCTGTTGATCATTGGAGAAATGTGTATTCAATCCCTTGTGCATATTTTAACAGAGTTATTTGGGGTGTTTTCATTGTTGAGTTGTAGGAGTTCTTTATGTATACTGGATTTTAACCCCTTATCAGGGGTATGATCTGTCCTTCTTTTCTCCCATTTCATAGGTTGTCTTTCACTCTGTTAATTATGCCCTAAGATGCTCAGAAATGTTTAATTTTGATGTAATCCAATGTGTCTATTATTTAATTGCTATGCCTGTGAGAAACTATTTTTAGGAAATCTGAAAACATTTCTAAATGTAACCATTAATCCAGGTTGAAGAATAATAAGAAGCAACATCACTGAAAAGAGCACATGACATGTTAGTCTCCATCCTAACGGGTGGGCGTGGTAGCTGCTGATGGTCCAGTGTCCTCAAGCTCTGATGGAGAAGCTGTCCTGCAGATTGATTTCTCACGATCTCTCCCGTCAAGCAAACGCTGCGTTGTGGTTGGTTCAGCCCTGGCAAAGTCACGTTGTTAAATTTGATTTAACACCTGTGTATACGAAATGAAGCTGCAGGCCTCTGTGCTCTAAGCTTTTGTGTCTGTGATCCACACTTTCAGTTTAAAAATAAAACTCATCTGACCCTGAGCCAAGTTCTTGACAATAAGCAAGGAAACGAAATCAGCCATCCCTCATACTAAATCAAAGTAGCAGAGATGATTAAGGTAATGACTTTAAAAGTGGATATCCCTCTATCACAGTAGACAACCATGCCAGAAGCTGCATTTGGAAGTGGCCCAGTGGAAGTAGGCAACAGAGCCAGAAATTATCATTCAAAAGATCTGAACGCAAACCCTCGAGTGTCATTTAGGCAAGTGGCTTTGGACGAGCAGTTGGAATACAAATGGCCGTCTGTGCTGCTCAGCCTTGAAGCCTAGCTTTCGTCTCTTAACAGCTGCATTGTCACCTCTGGAAAAGTCTGTACATAAGCTCCAGTGGGGTCCTTTGGGCTTGCTTATAAAAGGATGCTGGCCGATATGTTACATTCTCCTCTCTGGGTCCCAGGGATAATGAGCTGTCAGGATGATAAGGAACTAGACGCCACTTTAATTTCCACAGCTGCCCCATCCCTTCTGCCTCTACGGGAGGCCTCTGAGTTACACCTTGTCAAGGCAGGAGCCTGTGAACTTGGTGGGCCTGCCTCAGCCTCTCACTCCCATCCTGCACTATTTTTTAAATTTTGTTTTCATTTTTTTTTTTTTTAGCCTCCCAAGTGCTGCTCCCATTCTGCTGCTACTGCTAAGTCGCTTCAGTCGTGTCCAACTCTGTGTGACCCCATAGACGGCAGCCCACCAGGCTCCCCCGTTACTCTTCCTGACCCCATGGACTGCAGCCTACCAGGCTCCTCTGTCCATGGGATTTTTCAGGCATATGGGATCTTAATTCCCTGACCAGGGTTTGAACCCCTGCTCCCTGCATTGGAAGCACAGAGTCTTAACCACTGGACCTCCAAGGAAGTCCTGTGGATGGAGGTACTGTAATTTGAATTGTTTTCTCTGTCTAGAATCCATATAGAAATCTAATTTTTAGGCACTAGATGCAATTATTTGGTGACTCTTCTGAATTAGCTCTTTCTGATTTTCCTTATGGACTTGGAAATCAGTTGCCCCATTCTTGCATAGAGCAGGACCATGAACTTTGCCTAGCAGCCTCTTTATGTATTGCTTGCTCAGGATACTTCCAATTTCTTCTGTCTTTGGGATGTACGTCTGTTCTGTCCCTTTGTGGGCCATCCAACTGGTTGGACTCTCAGTCCAGTAGGTTAATCAATCTATGTGATTGGGCTTCAGTAATGCTTTGTTTACTAATGAAGGTGGTGACAGAAGTTGGCTCCTGGGTCGTAGCATATGCATTTCTCATCTGAAATCATCAACACATCCCGCTATGTCTATTGGTAGTGATACATTTTAAAAGAATGCAAATCCAAGTTTCATGACCTCTCTCTGATGGGGAGATTCAGTGAGCCCTACTCAGAGATGCAGCTCTGTCTCATTTCTCTAATGGAATTTTAAGCTGCTTGAAAGTACAGACGTGAGCTGGACCATAGAGAAGGCTGAGCGCCGAAGAACTGATGCTTTTGAACTGTGGTGCTGGGCAAGACTCTTGAGAGTCCCCTGAATAGCAAAGAGATCAAGCCAGTCACTCCTAAACGAGAGCAACCCTGAATATTCATTGGAAGGACTATGTGAGCCCTACTCAGAGATGCAGCTCTGTCTCATTTCTCTAATGGAATTTTAAGCTGCTTGAAAGTACAGACGTGAGCTGGACCATAGAGAAGGCTGAGCGCCGAAGAACTGACGCTTTTGAACTGTGGTGCTGGGCAAGACTCTTGAGAGTCCCCTGAATAGCAAAGAGATCAAGCCAGTCACTCCTAAACGAGAGCAACCCTGAATATTCATTGGAAGGACTAATGCTAAAGCTGAAACTCCAATACTTTGGCCACCTGATGCAGAGAGCTGACTCATTGGAAAAGACCCTGATGCTGGGAAAGATTGAGGGCAGGAGGAGAAGAGGGCAACAGAGGATGATATAGTTGGATGGTATCACTGATTCGATGGCCATGAGCTTGAGCAAACTCTGGGTAATAATGAAGGATAGGGAAACCTGGTGTGCTGCAGTTGATGGGGTCTCAGAGAGTCAGACACGACTTTGTGACTGAGGTAAGTTTGGTTTAGGGATAAGGAAATGACAGTGGCTACTGAACTGAAATGTTACTGTTATAGTGATTACAAAGCACGTTACTGGAAATGTATTTATACCTCCAGAGTTAAAAAAAAAATATGTTTGGCCATGAGAGTTAATGTCCCTTGATCATAATTATAAGGTACAAGTGAAGCCAGCAGGGATTTGGAAAAATTTTTATAATAAATCATTAGAAGCACTTAATTAATTGCATTCTTGTATAAGAAGTGCCCGTTGGTGTAATAAGGTATCAAATAGCAGCTATGGAACCGTGCTCATTCCTGATATGTATGCCATCAATTTGGAATACCACAGAGAAATTCATGAGAGATTAACTTTGGAGGCATTGAATGCTCAGCTGGGCACCATTTGCCTTCTTGTTTGAAAAGTTTTGCAGTTAAAAAAAAAATTGCAGTGAAAAATAAACATGAGACCTAATCAAATTTATAGGCTTTTGCATAACAAAGGAAATAATAAACAAAATGAAACAACATCCTATGGACTGGGAGAACATATTTGCAAGTGATGTGACCAACTAGGGCTTAATTTCCAGAACATATAAATAGTTCCTACAGCTCAACATCAAAAGAATAAAGAACCCAATTTTTAAAAAATGGGCAGAAGACCCAATAAAAAGCTTTCTCCAAAGAAGACATACAGACGGTCAACAGGCGATGAAAAGATGTTCAACATCATTAATTATGAGAGAAATGCAAATCAAAATTATAGTGAGATATCACTTCACAGCAGTGAGAATAGCCATCCGCAAAAAGTCTACGAACAATAAATGCGTGAGAAGGTGTGCCGAAAGGGAACCCTCTTATACTGTAGATGGAAATGTCAACTGGAGCAGCCACTACTAAGGACAGTGTGGAGGTTCCTTTAAAAACTAAAAATAGAGTTAGCTCCTCAGCCAGCAATCCCATTCTTGGGGATATATCCAGAGAAAACTGTCATTGGAAAAGATCCAACCACCTCAGTGTTCATAGCAGCAGTATTCATAATAACCAAGACCGGGAAGCAACCTAAGAGCCCACCACCAGAGGAACGGATATAGAAGATATGATGCATACGTAACAGTGGAACATTATTCAGCCAAAAAATTTAAAAAAAAATGCCATTTGCAGCAACATGAGAGGCCTTCAGAGATGATCATACTCGTTGAAGCAAGTATTGAAGACAAATATTATATGCTATCATATATGTGGAACCTAAAAAATAAGTGAGCTGACGTACAAAGCCTAAGCAGACTCACAGACATAGAAAACAACTTGCAGTTAGCAAAGGAGAAATGTGAGGGTGGGAGAGATTGGGAGTGTGGGATACACTTATACACACTCGTATATTTATGAGAGATCACTAAACGCGGGAGAACTAGGTTTGATCCCTGGGTGGGGAAGATCCCCTGGAGGAGGGCTTGGCAACCCACTCCAGTATTCTTGCCTAGAGAATCCCGTGGACAGAAGAGGCTGGCGGGCTACAGTCCGTGAGGTCACAAAGAGTCGGACATGACTGAGCGAGTAAGCACAAGTACCTATTACTATATAGCACAGGGAACTCATCTTCCATATTTTGCAATAACCTGTAGTAGAAAAGAATCTGAAAAAAATAGATATATATGTATGCTTGTATACCTGTATCTCTTTGCTGTACAACACAAACTGTCACAACATTGTAAATCAACTGTATTTTAATTAAAAAAAAAAAAGTTGAGTTTGTTGGTCTTATAATAACCAGAAGCCATGGTACCTACTTTAGTTGGCAGTCATGTAGAAAGCAACGCTTTTGTGGAACTTGTTCTTTCTGTTTAAGTGACTGTATTTAATCTGCAAGCATTGAATAGATGGCACTTCTGATCTTACTGCTGTTGTAGCAATATGTGCCTTTATCGGTCAAAACTGCCCACACGACAGTTTTACACGGGTGGGTCTGTTTCATGCCTGCAGTGAAGTCAGTGAAGAATTTCTGCGTAGAGCTCAATCTTACCTAAATTTAGTAGTTTATCACGGCTTCTTCAGGTCACTCAGAATCTGTAACAGGTTCCTGTCCGTGAGCGATTCCATAAAAGCAGCACTCTGGCTGGTACGAAATAAATCTAACAGCAAAAAATAGTTTGCAGAAGAAGGAAGACAGAGGCAGTCTGCAAAGCAATCTGCTGCAGAGGGTATGAGAGCAACGCCATTGTTAGGGAGAGTCATGATCTAGAGAGATTTCTAATTGTATGCATTTCATTTTTGGATGGTCACTTTGAAGCCTCTTTAATTGTTTAGGCATCATTTTAGCTCCCTTAATGGAACTGTCATCTGTAAATTTTTCTAGTACCTATGTGAAGTTTTTTATATTTGCGGTCAACCTCTGGTCTTCAGGCTTCCCTGGTGATTCCAACGGTAAAGAATCTTCAAACCCTAGGTCCAGAAGATTGCCTGGAAAAGGGTGTGGCAACCCACTCCAGTATTCTTGCCTGGAGACGCCCATGGACGGAGGAGCCTGGCTGGCTGCAGTCCATGAGTAGCAAAGTGTCGGAGACAGCTGACCAACAATTGCACTTTTCACTTTCTGGTTTTCTAGCTTCCAAGTTTCGTACATCAGACCCTTGCTACCTGCTGTTGTGTTACCTTATCCTTTCTATGTTTGTCCTAAATTTCCTCCTTTTTAGATGGGAGGGTAGACGTGGTAAACTGGGATTTGCTGGGCACATCTGTATTCATCCCAAGCTGTTGTGTTACCTTATCCTTTCTATGTTTGTCCTAAATTTCCTCCTTTTTAGATGGGATGGTGGACGTGGTAAACTGGGATTTGCTGGGCACATCTGTATTCATCCCAAGCTGTTGTGTTACCTTATCCTTTCTATGTTTGTCCTAAATTTCCTCCTTTTTAGATGGGAGGGTAGACGTGGTAAACTGGGATTTGCTGGGCACATCTGTATTCATCCCAAGCTGTTGTGTTACCTTATCCTTTCTATGTTTGTCCTAAATTTCCTCCTTTTTAGATGGGAGGGTGGACGTGGTAAACTGGGATTTGCTGGGCACGTCTGTATTCATCCCAATTCTACCTTTTATGAGTTTGTAGCCTTCATTCGTCTCCCTTGGCAGCTCTGATCTTTGCAGACGGAGCCCATTCCTGACCCAGGGATCGAACTCACGTCTCTTACGTCTCCTGCCTTGGCAGCTGGGTTCTATACCACTAGCACCGCCTGTGAAGCCCATATGAAGTCCCACTGATCCTTAAATGCCCTCTGCATAGAGCAGTGGCTCTGCACACTTAATTATTCTGTCTTCCCTTCTCTAGACATTTCCTGTTCTGGAATGACGTCGTTGAAAAGCTGAACTCTTCAGTGCAGATCAGTCGCTCAGTCGTGTCCAGCTCTTTGCAGCCTCACAGACTGCAGCACGCCAGACTTCCCTGTCCATCACCAACTCCCGGACCTTGCTCAAACTCATGTCCATCACGTTGTTGATGCCATCCAACCAGCTCATCCTCTGTCATCCCCTTCAATCTTTCCCAGCGTCAGGGTCTTTTCCAGTGAGTCAGCTCTTTGCATCAAGTGGCCAAAGTATTGGAGTTTCAGCTTCAACATCAGTCCTTCCAATGAATATTCAGCACTGATCTCCTTTAGAATGGACTGGTTGGGTCTCCTTGCAGTCCAAGAGACTCTCAAGAGTCTTCTCCAACACCACAGTTCAATAGCATCAATTCTTTGGCACTCAGCTTTCTTTCTAGTCCAACTCTCACATCCATACATGACTACTGGAAAAATCATAGCTTTGACTAGACAGACTTAAGCAGGTACAATAGTCTTACTACAGTGCTTTTTTTTTAACACTAAAAAGAAATATATGTTCTCCTTGCAGTCCAAGGGACTCTCAAGAGTCTTCTCCAACACCACAGTTCAAAAGCATCAATTCTTTGGCACTCAGCTTTCTTTCTAGTCCAACTCTCACATCCATACATGACTACTGGAAAAATCATAGCTTTGACTAGACAGACTTAAGCAGGTACAATAGTCTTACTACAGTGCTTTTTTTTTAACACTAAAAAGAAATATATGGGGTCCAAGGATTTCCTGAGAGAGGGTTGGGAGCAACTCCATCTCACATAGCAGAAAGGGAGAAAAACAAAGGAAATTCATGGAAGGGCTTTATGAGCCAGGCTCAGAGTAGCAAGCATCATTTCTGCTTGTAAATAATTGGCAAAAACATTGTCAGTCATTACGGCCTAAACATCAATGTATGTTTCCCGTGAACCTCATGGGGATCTTTCCCAGGATTTTTAATGTTTCACCAGTGTTTAATTGTGTTCAAATATGTGTAAAAATCCCATGGACAGAGGAGCCCCCATGGCGGGCTAGACATGACCGAGCAACTGAATAATAGCAACAATATGCGTAAATGCTCAAAAGGTGGGAGGGATGACTCCTTCAAACACAGTCCGTGTCCTAATATGAATTTGTTTGGAAGGAATGGAAGAATCTGAGGGTCTATACGAGTGTACACCATGTGCTCACAAACAGTGGATTTGAAATTCCACCCTTGTGTGCAGAGGCTGCTGGCCTTAAATGTATTCAACAGAAGCGAGGAAAGCTTGAGTATGTTGGTAGCCCTCCCAGGTAGCAGCTATTTCTGTGTTCTTCCCATTGGGCCACGAGTCTTCTGAAAGCTAGAACTGGTGAATTAGTTTGAGTATGACACTCTGATTTCCTGGGGTTATTGGTGGTGGTGGTGGTGAGAACAGTTAACATGATATCTACCCTCTCGGCCACATTTAGGGGCACAGCCTGTATAGTGAACCTCGGGCACTCTGTTGTACAGCCTATCTCCAGAGTCTGTACATCTTGCTCCAGCGAGATTTATCCTCATTGCACTACACCTCCCCACTTCCCTGTTCCCCTCAGTTCCTGCCAGCCATCACACTCCTTGAATCTGTGGGTTTCACTATTGTAGGAATCACATGTGAGTGAAATCGTGCAGTATGTGTCCTTCAGAGTCCAGCTTATTTCAGTTAGCACGGCGTCCTCTGGGTTCATCCATGGTGCTGTGAAGGGGAAGGTTTCCTGTTTTGAAAAGACTGAGTAATGTTCACTGGATGGGTCGTGTAATCCCTGACTTGCAACTGGCACCAGTATTGATCTCTGTTACCACTGAGGGTCTGTGGGTCTTTTAGGCAGGTTTGTCTGGTGAGAATGATCACGAACCGTAGGTCGAAATTGTGTGTACAAATAGTTCTATATTAAGTATTGGTAAAGAATCCGCCTGCAATGTGGGTGAGCCTGGTTTGATCCCTAGGTCAGGAAGATCCCCTGGAGAAGGGGTAGGCTACCCACTCCAGTATTCTTGGGCTTCCCTGGTGGTTCAGGTGGTAAAGAATCTGCCTGCAAGGTGGGAGACCTGGGTTCCATCCCTGGGTTGGAAAGATCCCTGGAGAAGGGAAAGTTTACCCCACTCCAATATTCTTGCCTGGAGAATCCCATGGACTGTGTAGTCCATGGGGTCTCAAAGAGTTGGACACGACTGAGCGACTTTCACTTAAGTGAACAGAAGTAAAATTTCATTTCTTCATGATATTCGCTTGTCTGCTATTTTTAAAATTCTGAGTTTGTGTTCTTTCTTGTCATTTTCTGACTTTTACTTAATTGCTCAAGTTTTCCTCGGTTTTCCCTGCTCTGGGTATTTGAAAATTCTACCCAAGAAAAAATACGTGGATACTTAGTTCTAAAATCCCATCACCTGCCCTCTACTCCTTAGTAATGATTCAGCAGCATTTTTAGCACTGTTTATCTTTTCTCTGCATAGATTTTGGTTAAAATGAATTGCTTTTTTTTTTTCCAGATCAAGATTATTGCATCTGTAGTAGTTATCATGTAGTTCGTTATGTAGACATAATGATTTACATGTGATAACATGAACTATATATGTTGCATTATTGTTTACAAGATTTAGTTCTGAGTGTTGAATTAAGCCTCATCACGACGACAGCTTTATAAACCAGCCAAGAGTTTCAGTGTTTCATGGCTTATTGACATTTTAATTATACAAAGCACTTCTCTTCATGGGTATATTAATTTGATTCATTTATCAGTTTATCAGCATTCTTGAAGAATTTTTTTTTTGAAAGAAGCACATGCATTTGATAGACTTTTGAAGTCCTTTCATAACTGAACATTTTCTCCGTGGCTGGTTGTAGAACTCGTATTTACAGTCTTAGATGCCCAAATCTCCATTTTCTTCCTGCCGTGTGTACTTTGGAAGAGAATTCTGGAGTTAAACTGATATTGTCTTCGGGATAGTCTGACTTCTTAGACGAGGTGGGGAACTGAAGTCTTGACAACTTTTTCTGATTTCGAATGTCCGCATATCCCAAGGCTGTATTTAGGCATGGGGTTCTTTTTTGTATTTCTGAGTACCCTCTAACGTGAAGGTGAACTTTTTCATATGATACTGTAGTGCTGGTGACTTAAACACTATACCCAGCCTCCTTTTGTCTTTATCTGTCTCTATACCAAAAGCTGGGAAAGGAATTTGATTTACCAAAGTTCTCTGCAGCCAAAAAAGTTCTTGTGACATGAGGGTGGTCAGTGAAACTCAGTATCATCTATTGCTGACACTTTCTTCTTTCTCTTTTCTTTCTACCTGGATATTTGGTATCATGTCAGTAGTTTGAAATGCCGTTTGCGGACCATGCCAGAAAGGATACATTGACTCAAAGATGGAAGGATCCTGGGACATGAGTACACTTCCTGAGCTGCTCCTGCAGCCCCCAGAGTGTCAGTCAGTTCAGTCGCTCAGTCGTGTCTGACTTTCTGCGACCCCATGAATCGCAGCACACCAGGCCTCCCTGTCCATCACCAACTCCTGGAGTTCACTCAGGCTCACGTCCACCGAGTCAGTGATGCCATCCAGCCATTTCATCCTCGGTCGTCCCCTCCTCCTCCTGCCCCCAATCCCTCCCATCATCAGAGTCTTTTCCATTGAGTCAACTCTTCTCATGAGGTGGCCAAAGTACTGGAGTTTCAGCTTTAGCATCAAGAACACCCAGGACTGATCTTTAGAATGGACTGGTTGGATCTCCTTGCAGTCCAAGGGACTCTCAAGAGTCTTCTCCAACACCACAGTTCAAAAACCTCATTCTTCGGTGCTCAGCTTTCTTGACAGTCCAAGTCTCACACCCATACATGACTACTGGAAAACCCATAGCCCTGCAATGTGCCCAGAGATAAATCCACCCTGAACTGTGTAAGTTACCCTAGCAGAATTTTTGCAGCCAGAGGAAATCCTGACAGACACACAATTCGATATCCATCTATGTTTGGGAATCAGGATAAAAGGCTAGTTTTGATCGCCCGTTATATTTTGGAGCATAGCTATGGTGGAATTCAGCTCTTCCCATTTACAGACACAGTTCAAAGATCTCGGTATTTGAAAAAGGATCAGTCGCACTTTTCCAAAACCTATCCATAAAGATGATACTTTGTAATATACTCTATGAACTTTAGACCACTCAGCTTTTAGAACTGTGTAGTTGACAATGCTGAAAACTTTTTCAGAGACATAAATTGCTTCACTTTATAAAAGTATCAGTGGGTTTTTAGGGGGCTGCATCGGCACTCACTTTCTCCTTTCTGTAAAGACTTCTTTGAATGTTTGCAGTTAATGGCGTGGTGTCCATTTCGTGCCATTTAGAAAGAATTTAGAAAGAAAGTCCATTTCATTTAGAAGGAAAATGCAACTTCTCGAGAAGGCATGACTCAAAACAAAAATACACTATGAAGACCATATTTAAATAGCTTGGTGTTGGCCTAATAGGGCTTCCTTGACAGCTCAGTTGGTAATCTATCCACCTGCAATGCAGGAATCTCCGGTTCGATCCCTGGGTCGGGAAGATCTGCTGGAGAAGGGATGGGCTACCCACTCCAGTATTCTTGGGCTTTCCTTGTGCTGCCTGCAATGTGGGAGACCTGGGTTTGATCCTTACGTTGGGAAGAGCCCCTGGAGAAGGGAAAGGCTACCCACTCCAGTATTCTTGGGCTTCCCTGGTGGCTCAGCTGGTAAAGAATCTGCCTGCAGTGGGGGAGACCTGGGTTTGATCCTTAGGTTGGGAAGAGCCCCTGGAGAAGGGAAAGGCTACCCATTCCGGTATTCTGGCCTGGAGAATTTCATGGACTGTATAGTCCATGAGGTTGCAGAGAGTCAGACACAACTGAGCGACTTTCACTTTCATATATGTAACTTGCCTAGTAGATACAAGTGAATGTATTTAAATGGCTTGGTGTTGTCCCAATAACTGAGAGATCAATGCAGTTAGTAGAATGTCAGAAAAATGCCGTCAGACATCAGAATGTAGTCTATGATAATATGATATTGCAAAAAGATGGATAAATTGTATTGTTAATGGTGATGGGGCAGCTTGAAAAGCCAGGTGGTAAAACAGCAGATTCTTTCCTTACCGTTTGCACAAAGATAAGGTATGTATAATTTAAACAACTATTTAAAGAACATGAAAATATGAAACAGACAGTTGGAAACGCTGAGTGTTGATGAAGGGGCTGGTAGAGTGTGGGTTTGGTCAAGATGTCTCAGCTTTTTGAGCGTGTTTTGGAGACCATCTTCTGCTCGGTCTCCAGACATTCAGGGGCTTGCGAAAGATCTGGCTTCCCTAGAAACGCTGTGCGTGTGTCCTCAGTCACTCGGTCGTGTCTGACTCTTTGCGACCCCGTGGACTGTAGCCCACCAGGCTTCTCTGTCCATGGGATTCTCCAGGCAAGAATCCTGGAGTGGGTAGCCGTTTCCTCCTCCGGGGGAATCTACCCCATCCAGGGATCCAACCCAGGTTGTCCTGTATTGGCAGGTGGGTTCTTTACCACTGAGCCAGCTGCGAAGCTCAAGAACTTCATAATCCATTAAGAAGTCAAGTAGGAGTCACTGTTTTTTTTCTTTTTTGCTCATTATCAACAAAACGGCTTCTGGTCTAGCACAATCCATACTACGTGAGCATTACTGAGTAACGGAAACCGTGATTGTTGAACATAATAGCTGGTAGCAAGGTGTTAAAATGAGTGCAGGGCACAACAGCTGTTCGACGCGTCTTTAAAAAGGATTCTTGTGCGTGGCTTCCAAAGCACCTCTGTTCAGCAGTGAAAGAGAATCCTGCGTGTAGGAAGCTTTTCAAAACTGGGTGACAGATGGCCACCACTCATTTCCCGACACGTTCGGTGACGGAAATTTCGCCGAGAAAAACAGTAATAATAGTGCCTTTTCCCTGGGAGCGTCAAACGCTTGACAAACATTACATAATTAGTGCTTAAATATTATACAAACACCCACAGGAAGTGGGAAAAGCAGGCAGGATCGGCAGCCTCCTTGCTGGTTGCAAACCACACCCACGTCTGCCTGCCGCTTTTGCTCAGAAAAGAAAGGAACTGATCAGGAAACCGTGTTGCCTCCTTCTCGAACGTCGCATGGGGAGAAGGAGGGGCAAGGAGATGAGTTAGCAGCAAGATAAGACAGAGGAAGGAAATCCAGAAAGAGGCTGGAGGAGAAAAAAAAGGGTGGAGAGGGGGCCGGAAAGACTGGATGGAGAAGGAGGAACAGGGAGGAAAGAGACATGGATCCATCAGAATGTGTGTGTGTGTGTGTGTGTGTGTGTGTGTGTGTTAGTCACTCAGTCGTGTCCAATTCTGCGACCCCGGGACTGCCACCCACCAGGCTCCTCTGTCCTTGGGATTATCCAGGCAAGAATATTGGAGTGGGTTTTCATTCCCTTCTTCAGGGTATCTTCCCAACCCAGGGATCAAACCCACTGTATTGATCAACACAGGGATCAATTTCCTGATCAATTGTAGGCGGATTCTTTACCCGTGAGCCACCAGGATGCCCATGCTTTTAGAAGAGTCTCTGTGTCCCAATAACCTTCACATAAAAATTGTTTAAATCTCTAATTTTTTTTTTTGGTTATAAATAACTAGATGTGTGTATTCAGTCACTCAGTCACGTCCAGCTCTTTGCCCCTCCGTGGATTGTAGCCCACCAGGCTCCTCTGTCCAGGGAATTCTCCAGGCAAGAATATTGGAGCGGGTCCTCATTTCCTCCTCCAGGGGATCTTCCCAACATAGGGATCAGACCCTCATCCCCTGCCTTGGCAGGTGGATTATTTTACTGCTGAGCCACCAGGGAAGCACACCTTTGATGACTAATATAGAATGAATTGCCTCCTTGGCCGAAGGCAGGAGTGAGGATTTCGTGGAATCAGGAAAAATCTGGGCTACAGCTGTCTCCTACAGGAGACAGTGGCTACCTTTCATTGAGAACTCTGAATTGAGCCTTCAGGATAGTGAATGATGGTTTTATGACCATCTCTTTGTGTAAGGTTTAAACAGATAAATAAGAAGTTTATTAACTGGAAAAGTACTTTTTTGTGTGGTAAACCATAAACGGCTCTCATGAGTGTTTGAGCCTGGAATGAAGATCCAGGAAGCTGAAATTTTTCCAATAAATCAATATCTAATTGATGCCTCCGTGACGAGGGGAAATTAATGGCTGGAACAGCTTTATTTCTAAAGTCCTTCTGTGGGAAATCACAATTGATCTGCTTCATTCAGTCAGTGATCAGAGCCAGGAAAATTTAGCCCCAACGCCCAGACATCCACAGCCGAGCAGTTTCTAAACCAGAGTCCCTAAAAAGACTTTAATTACCATTTCATAGCAAAAAAGGAAAGTTGTAAATGAAGCGTCTTGATCCATCTTTGCAGCAGCAGTCTTGAAACCCTAAGGCTTATTTCCCACCATGCGGATGTTTTTCTGGATGTTGGTTTGAGCGGCTCCATGCGCAGTGGTGTTTCATTCTGGACCAGAAACGGTGATGGATAATTTTTTTTTTTTTAAGTGAAGTATGGTTGGTTTACAGTGTTGCGTTCCTTTCTTCTGTACAGCAAAGGGATTCTGTCTTTTCAATGCTCTTTTCTGTGATGATTCATCACAGAAAAGTTCTGAGTGCTCTACACTACGACATTTGTTTTTGTTTTTTTTTCCATTTTATGTATACTAGATCGCTTCTGCTAATCCCAAACTCCCAGTCCATCCGTCTCCCTCCCCCACCACCCTTGGCAGCCACCACCCTGTTCTTTATGTCCATGACTCTGTTTCATAGATAGGCTCATTTTTGTCATTTTTAAAAAGAAATCACAGGGACTTCCCTGGTGATCCAGTGGCTAAGACTCCGTGCTCCCAACACAGGGGACCCGGGTTCAATCCCTGGTCAGGGAAATAGGTCCCACATCCTGAAACTAAGACCCATTGGCAGCCAGATAAATACATTAATTAATTTAAAAAAAAGAATCACAGTATCAAGTCAAATTCATATGTCAGTCTCCCATTCCTGCGATAGTGTGGCACTTCAGTAGCTCACTTACTATAGGAAAACTAGTCTTTTCCTTAAACGGAAGTTGAAATGATGCTTCTGTTGGCTGATTGGGGAATCTGTAGATTTCCAGTAATTCTTAGTATCAAGTAGTACTAAGAAAATATTGAATCCGGATGATTACTGGTTACGGAAAAGTCCTATTCCTGGGTCAGGAAGATCCCCTTGGAGAAGGGATAGGCTACCCCACTCCACTATTCTTGGGCTTCCCTGGTGGCTCAGCTGGTAAAGAATCTGCCTGCAATGTGGGAGACCTGGGTTTGATCCCTGGGTTGGGAAGATCCCCTGGAGAAGGGAACGGCTACCCACTCCAGTATTCTGGCCTAGAGAATTCCATGGGCTGTATCGTGCATGGGGTCGCAAACAGTCAGACACGACTGAGCGACTTTCACTTTCAGAAGTTGAGCGACTTTCAGTTTCGGAAGTTCATTGTGTGATCTCAATACCTGGTGGCTGAGAAAGGAAAGAATCTGTCTGCAATGCAGGAGACCTGGCTTCGATCCCTGAGTCGGGAAGATTCCCTGGAGAAACGGAATGGCAACCCACTCCAGTATTCTGGCCTGGAAATCTGCCTGGACAGAGGAGCCTGGTGGGCTACAATCTATGGAGTTGCTAAGAGTTAGACACAAATGAATGACTAACACTTTCACTGTAAGCCCTGTTTGCTCGGTCTGGGCACAGTTGACCTTTGGGGCTGAATAGTTATGTCTTTGCAGTAGAGAGTTGGTTACCTTGTGCTTTGTGGATGTTTGGAAACGTCCCTTCCCTCTGCCCTCGAGTTGTGAGTAGCACCGTCCTCCCCAGGTAGTGGAAAGAAAAAAAATTTTCATATATTGCCAATTGTCCCCCCGAAGGGTGTGTGCAAAAGATTGCCCCCTTTGAGAAAGATGAAAATAACACAGTTTTCCATGTTGCTTTCAATGGAAACATATTTGCTGTGCCACTATTGATATCCTTGAAATTAAATACAGTGTTATGAGTTCTCAAAAATGTAGCCCTGTGGTCACTGACCTCTGCTAAATTTCTATGCAACACACTACCATTGTGTAAGGTGTTAAAAAAAAATTCATTACTCTGTGTTGTTCATTCTTCCTACTTGTCTTATATGCCCTTAAGCAATAGAAAGTTTTTTTTTATTATTATTTTAAAAAAGGGTTTAAGTGGAAGTTTGGAAAAAAGAATTTACGACAGTTGAAGTGTTTGGCACTGATTCATTGGTCTGATAAAAGTGAACTTGGAGATAGGTTGTGTTAAAACATCATTTCATGTTACAGTTCTTCAGGAGTATTGCATGACTTAGTTACAGTACAATTGGAGATCCAGCCGTGTATACTTTGCAGACGTACTCATTTCCCTCGGTCCAACCACAGACATTTCAAAATGCAGCTGGTACCTTTAAGAAGCTCAGGGATGAAAGGGAATAATGACTTAGATTGAGTGTGTGCCTGCGTGCTAAGTTGCTTCAGTCGTGTCCAACTCTTTGCGACACCATGGACTGTAGCCCCCCAGGCTCCTCTGTCCATGGGATTCTCCAGGCCAGGATACTGGAGTGGGCTGCGATGCCCTTCTCCAGGGATTCTTCCAGGTCCAAGGATCAGGTTATTTCACCTCTCTAAGCATCAGTTTCTGCATTTTAAAAGCAAGATAAGGTGTACTCTCCAAGGTGCTGGCTTTCCCAATGGCTCAAAGCAGAAAAGAATCTGCCTGTCAGTTAGCAGATGCAGGAGATCTGGTTCAGTCCCTGGATGGGGAATGTCCCCTGGAGGAGGAAATGGCAAGCTACTCCAGTATTTTCCCCTGGAGAATCCCATGGACAGAGGAGCCTGGTGAGCTACTGTCCATGCGGTCGCAGAAAGCTGGACATGTATGTAATGATTTTTTTCATCATTTATAGATTTGTTCCACCATCACCACAATGCACCTGGAGAATATTTCCATCTTCCCCAAAAGAATCACCTGTCCTTGAATGCGGTCAGCCTCCACCCCACCCCCATTGCCCAGCGAGCACTAATCTAGTCCCTGCATCTCTAGACTTGTCTGTTCTCAACTTTGAATGGGCTAGAATCATAACCTATGTAGTGGTTTGCCTCTGGTCTTTAAAAATTATTAATAGCATAATATTTTTTGAAGGTTGATCCAACTTATGTTTTTTTTAATTGATCTTTTTTATTGATGTGGTATATTTGATGAGTTATCTGAGATACCTTATTTGTTTATGGAGGAGATGTTAATAAGGATCAGTGGTGGTTTAGGTGGTAAAGAATCTGCCTGCCATTCAGGAGACCCAGGTTTGATCCCTGGGTGGGGAAGATCCCCTGGAGAAATGGCAACCCACTCCAGTATTCTTGCCTG
Organism: Connochaetes taurinus; assembly: GCA_006408615.1. Lineage (NCBI taxonomy): Eukaryota > Metazoa > Chordata > Mammalia > Artiodactyla > Bovidae > Connochaetes > Connochaetes taurinus. The sequence continues at coordinate 96,475 of SJXO01004192.1, read as the reverse complement.
GAGAATTCCACGGATAGAGGGGCCTGGTGGGCTACAGTCCATGTGGTCCCAAATAGTCAAACTGAGCGAATAACCCTTTAACACGTTCAGGTCATCTTGATGATCATAAAAAATACCACGTAAACAGTCATGGTGTAGCATCTAGCTCAAACGAGGAGCTCACTTTGCCTTAGTTTTGTTGTTAGGATTTTGTGTGTGTTAGTTGCTCAGTCATGTCCGACTCTTTGCAACCCCCGTAGACTATAGCCCACCAGGGCTCCTCTGTCCAAGGAATTCACCAGGCAAGAATACTGGAGTGGATTGCCATTTCCTTCTCCAGAGGATCTTCCCAACCCAGGGATTGAACCTGGGTCTCCCACATTGCAGGCAGATGATTTACCGTCTGAGCTACTAGGGAAGCTCTGTTGTTGAGATTATTATAGCTTTGATTAATTATCTTTGAAAATAGTATTACCACCACAGTCTTTAACCATTTAATGCAAACACCAGGGGACCATCTCTTGCTGGCATTTTTTTTTTTAAATAGGAACTTTCTAGAAATCCATTAAGGAAATGTGTATAACATGTGGTGTGTCCTTTGGATGACCCTGCAACTGGTTGCTGAAGCTAGGAGCTGTTCAATAAACACTTGCTGAATAAAGCAAGAGAGGTATGCATGGTGGACCCCCAGCACCTAGTATGGAGTCTCATACATTGCACGATGGTGTCCAGCAAATGTTTAATGCATGAATTCACAAAGAGTTCGAAATAGTACCCACCTATAAACAAGAGGCTGAATGACATAGAAGCATAAGATCCTTTTATTGTTGATGCTATGACCCATGTTTCCAGGAGATTGTTCTCTAACTGTGTCCTCACTTGCTCAGTAGTGTCTGACTCTCTGCGACCCCAGGGACTATAGCCCGCCAGGCTCCTCTGTCCATGGGGTTCTCCAGGCAAGAATACTGGAGTGGGTTGCCATTTCCTCCTCCAGGGAGTCTTCCTAACCAGGAATCCCCAGCTGCACCCTGCTTGGTGTGCAGTAACCATAAACCAAGTCAGAGAACTCACTTGGAAAAAAAAAAAAAAAATCACACACTGGGTTTTCCTTGGGAAGGGAGTTGGGTTTCACTGTGAACAAGGCTTCCCAGGTGGCATCGAGGTAAAGCACCCACCTGCCAGTGTAGGAGATGCAGCAGAGTTGGGTTTGGTCCCTGGGTCGGGAAGATCCCCTGGAGGAGGGCACAGCAACCCACTGCAGTATTCTTGCATGGAGAATCCCACTGACAGAGGGGCCTGGCAGGTTCCTTCAGAGCCTACAGTCCATGGGGTCACAGACGAGTCGGACACAACTGACCATACACACTTACACATGAGGTGAGCAAGACACATAGAAAGAAATCTCAGTCTGGATGTGTTTATTCTCCCAAAGACTCTGATCCCAGTCACCTGAAATGGGTGGATTAAAGCAGGGGTCTCCAACCTCCAGGCCATGGGCTGGTCCCTCCTGACAGATCAGTGGCGGCATTGGATTAGATAAGAGCACAAGAAACGTAACGTGCTTGCATCATCCGGAAACCACCTCCACTCCGGTCCCTGGAAAAATCGTCTTCCACGAAAGCCATTCCTGGTGCCAGGAAGGCTGGGGACCACTGGTTTAAAGGACGGCGAAACTATACAGGGGGTTAAAGGCAACCATGAACTCTCTTTCGTGGATGGTTCTGGTATTTGTTGTCATTCAGTTGCTAAATTGTGTCCAACCTTGCGACCCCATGGATGGCAGCACTCCAGGCTTCCCTATTCATCACCAACTCCTGGAGCTTGCTCAAACTCACGTCCATCGAGTCGGTGATGCCATCCAACTATCTCATCCTCTGTCGTCCCCTTCTCCTCCTGCCTTCAGTCTTCCCTACCATCAGGCTCTTTTACAATGAGTCGGCTCTTTGCATCAGGTGGCCAAAGGATTGGAGCTTCAGCTTTCAATCTTGCCATCTCCTGCTTGACCACATCCAGTTTATCTTGATTCATGGACCTAACATTCCAGATTCCTCTGCAATATTGTATTTTACAGCATCAGGCTTTATTTTCACCACCAGACACATCCTACCTGACCCCTAATTACATCAATGCTAGATGGTATCTCCCTGCAAAATCTTGCTGATGATAATCTTTCTGAAGAGTACCCTCCCAGATCCTGGCTACCAGTCCTTCTTCCATCTGTCTGCAGTTTGCTAGCACCTTTCAGATCTATACATGCAGTTAAGGTTTATATGTTGTCTCTCCTATACCACTGTAAGAACCGTGAATATAAGAACATGTTATTCTTCCTTGAACCCTTGATTCCTGGTGAAAGTGAAAGAAAGTGAAAATCCGTCAGTTGTGTCCGACTCTCTGCGACCCCATGGATGATTCTCCAGACCAGAATACTGGAGTGGGTAGCCTTTCCCTTATCCAAGGGATCTTTCCAACCCAGGGATCAAACCCCGGTCTCCCGCATTGCAGGCGGATTCTTTACCAGCTGAGCCACAAGGAGCCTAAAATAAGAGACATCAAGTCAATATCCATTGCACTGAGTCGTTCTTAACTCGTGTTGTTGATTAGATGACTTTTCTGAAATCTGATTACTTATACACTTAAATTTCATTCATATGAAATGGCTGTTGACTTTATATTTCAAACTCTTTGAGCAGACATTTACACTGTGCAGACGCTGTTCGTAGCTGCTTTGTTTGAAACTGGCTGTTTGCTGCTGCGTCTCCAAAGAGGGCAATTAAATCATTAAAGGTGGCACCGTGGCTTCAGTTTTTGGAGCAGGTTGAAAGTGTTAACTTCTCATTAAAATTGAACATGTGTCAAGTTATCAAGTTTAACACACTCTAAATTACCAAAGGAAGTGGGGTTAGGTAAGAGTTTTGTGATTTTCATTGCAGATTTTGCGATTTTCATTGCAGATTTGCAAATTTTCTGTGTCACCTACAACGAAGAATCGTTTCGTAAGGATGAAAAATTCAGCCCCTCTAATGCACGTAGCTGAACTCTGGGGAGCTCAAAGCACTCTCAAATTTTTTTTTTCGGTGTCATGAGATCTGAAATAAGTCATAGTTAGAATTTCCTCAAAGGATGAGAGTGCTCGTGGAAATGAGGTGTTACTATTCAAATGGGTGATGGGCTGTTTCCGTTTTTCTATAAGTATGCAATTATTGGAGGTTATAGGAAGATCCTCCTTCCTTTGGTGGGTTGAAACCTGCCTGGTGGTTTTGTGAAAATCTCCTTGTTGCAGCATCTTATTGTGTCCTAAAGTGCTCGCTTCTGCTGCATCTGGGGAGTTTGGTCAAGAAAGAACAGTTACGGTGTAAAGGAGTTAGGACCCTATGGGCCGTTCCTGGATTAGACCCTTCCCATCCATGCCTTCCATCTGTCTCTTGTTCAGAAGAAAAAGAAAAAAATTAATCAGAGAACTGAGAATGCAGAAACAAAGGAAAACAATCAAACAAGACAAAGTACTAATAATAGGTTAGGCATTAAACTAAGTCAAGGACCATCAGTTCCTTGTCAAGGTCTATAGATGATAAGTAAGTAAATGTTAGTCGCTCAGTCGTGCCCAATTCTCTGCAACCCCGTGGACTGCAGCCCACCAGCCTCCTCTGTCTATGAGATTTTCCAGGCAAGGCTACTGGAGTGTGTTGCCATTTCTTTCTCCAGGGGATCTTCCCAACTCAGGAATGGAACCCGGGTCTCCTGCACTGCAGGCAGATTCTTTGAGCTCCTTTGCAGATACTGAATCCCCAATCAGGCTGAAAAAATTAACTGTATGGTGTCCACAAAGCATGTAGACCCCAGACAGGTTGGAAGCTGAAGGTTGTTGATTGTGACTCCAGATTACCTCACCACCAACCAATCAGGAGAAACCTTTTCCTGAAAGCCATTGAGTGACTCAGTGGTAAAGAATCCACCCGCCAAAGCAGGAGACTTGGGTTCAGTCTCTGGGTTGGGAAGATTCCCTGGAGAAGAGGATGGCAACTCTCTCCAGTATTCTTGCCTGGAGAATCCCCGTGGACAGAGAAGCTTGGCGGGCTGCAGTCCAAGGGGTCGCAAAGAGTTGGACACGACTGAGTGACTGAAGACACACTCAAAAGCCATCAGCTTGTCTGGGTCTTGTAAGCTGCCTGGGTTCCCTGCTTGGCAGCTGCAGTAAGCACTTCAGTTTTCTCCACCACGGTCCAGTGTCTGTAGATTGGCTTTATTGTGTTCAGGAAAGCAGACTCTAATTTGGTTCGTTATCAAGGGTTATAGTTTCATTTGCCTTACAAGAGATATCCTGGCATGACCTGAACCCCTGGATCTGTAACACTTGATGTCGAGCAGGCTGGAAAGTCTTTGTTGAATGAACCTCCTACCTTCTGCATGCCTGCACCTTTGTTCTTCTTGTTTCATTGCTCAGTCATGTCTGACTCCTTTGTGACCCCATGGACTGTAGCTTTCCAGGCTCCTCTGTCCACGGGACTCTCCAGGCAAGAATATTGACATGAGTTGCCATGTCCTTCCCCAGGGGATCTTCCTGACCCAGGGAGCAATTGCCATCTCTTACATCTCCTATATTAGCAGGCGGGTTATTCACAATGGAGCCACCTGGGGAGTCCCTGCCTTTATCTCACTAGGGCAGAAGATGAACTCTTCACCTCCTGCTCATGATGTGATGTGATGTCATAGATACAGTGGGTGTGAGGTCATAGACATAGTGGATGTGATGTCATATGTAACTGGTGAGATGTCACAGACACAGTAGGTGTGATGCCATAGATACACTGTGTGTGATATCATATAGTGGATGTGGCATCATATATAAGGGATGTGATGTCATAAATACAGTGGGTGATGTGCCGTAGATATAGTGGGTGTGATGTCCTAGAAACAGTGGGTTTGATGTCATAGATGAAGTGGATGTGATGTCATATACTGAGTGTGATGTCATATATAATGGATGGGATGTCATAAATACAGTGAATTTTGTACCATTGGTACAGTGGGTATGATGTAATAGAAAGAGTGGGTTTGATGTCATAGATGAAGTGGGTGTGATGTCAAGTATAGTGTGTGTGATGTCATAAATACAGTGTGTGATGTCATTGATACAGTGGCTGTGATGTCATTGATATAGTGGATGTGATGGCAGATATAGTTGGTGTGATGTCATAAATACAGAGGGTGTGATGTCATATGTAATGGATGTTTTGTCGTAAATACAGTGGGTGTGATGTCATAAATCTAGTGGGCATTATATCATATACTTGGTGTGATGTCTTACAGAGTGGGTGTGATGTCATATATGGTGAATATTTTGTTATAAATACAGTGGGTGTGATGTCATAGATACAATGGGTGTGATCATAGCTATGGTGGGTGCGATGTCACAAATATACTGGGTGTGATGTCATAAACACAGTGGGTGTGATACCATAGATACAGTGGGTGTGATGTAATAGATCCAGTGGGTGTGATCATAGATATGGTGGTTGTGAAGTCACAGAAATAGTGGATGTGATGTCAGATATAGTCAGTGTGTTGTCATAAAAATGTGGGATATCATATACAGTGGGTGTGATGTCATAAAAAAGTATGTGATATCATAAACAGTGGGTTGATGTCATATGTACTGGATGTGAAGTCATATATAGTTGATGTGATGTCATGAATACAGTGGCTGTGATGTCATAAAAACAGTGGGTATGATGTCATAGATACAGTGGGTGTGATCATAGATATGGTTGTTGTGAAGCCACAGATATAGTGGATATGATGTCAGATATACTGGGTGTGTTGTCATAAAAGTGGGTGTGATGTCATATACAGTGGGTGTGGTGTCACAAATACTGGATGTGATCTCATGTATAGTTGATATGATATAATAAATATGGTGACTGTGATGTCTATGATGCAGTGGGTGTGATTTCATAAAAACAGTGGGTGTGATGTCATAGGTACAGTGGGTATGTGATCATAGATGTGGTGCAAATAGAGTATGCACAATATCATGGATACAGTGGAAATGATATCATATATAGTGGGTGTGGTGCTATAAATACAGTGTGTGTGAGGTCATAGATACAGTGGGTGTGATGTCAGATTTAATGGGTGTGTTTTCATTTTAAAAATTGTGTGTGATGTCATATATAGTGGGTGTGATATCATATGTACTGGATATGATGTCATAAATATAGTACATGAGAAGTCATCTGTACAGCGGGTGTGATCACAGATATGTTGGTTGTGATGTCACAGATACAGTGGATGTAATGTAAGATATAGTGGGTGTGATGTCATAATAAAAGTGGGTGTGATGTCATAGATATAGCATGTGTGCTGTCATAGATATAGTGGGTGTGATGTCACATACATAATAGATATGAAGCCATATGCAGTGGATGTGATGTCATAATTACAGTGTGCATGATATCATCAAAACAGTGGGTGTGATCATAGATGTGGTGGTTGTGATGTCAGATATAGTGGGTTTATTGTCATATAAAGAGTTGGTGTGATGTCATACATAGTGGGTGTGACGTCCTAAATGAACTGGGTGTGATGTCATAGATACAGTGGCTATGAGATCATAGATATGGTGGATGTGATACCAGAGTGGTGTGATGTCATAAATGAAGTGGATGTGATGTCATAATAGTTAATGTGATGTCATAAATACAGTATGCATAATAGCATGGATAGAGTGGCAAAATGTCATATACAGTGAGTGTGATGTCATAAATACAGTGGTGTGATGTCATAAAGAGTGGATGTGATGTCATATATAGTGGATGAGATGTCATAAATACTGTGTGTGTGATGTCATGGACATGGTGTGATGTCACATACATAGTGGATATGAAGCCATATACAGTGGATGTGATGTCATAAATACAGCAGGTGTGATGTTATTGATACAGAGGGTGTGATCATAGATGTAGTGGTTGTGATGTCACAGATATAGTGGTTTTGTTGTCATAAAAAGAGTGGGTGTGATGTCAAAAATAATGCGTGTGATGTCATATAGTGGCTGTTATGTCATAAATACTATGGTTGTGATGTCATCAATACAGTGGCTGTGATCATAGATTTGGTGGGTGTGAAGTTACAGACAGAGTGGATGTGATGTCAGTTATAGTGGTTGTGTTGCTATAAACACAGTGGGTGTGATGTCACATATAGTGGATATGATGTCATAAACATAGAGGGTGTGATGTCATAGATACAGCAGCTGTGATGTCACATGCATAGTGGCTGTGATGTCACATACAGTGGATATGATGTCATATATAGTGGGTGTGATGTCATAAATACAGTGATGGGTGTGTCATAAATGTTGTAGCGTGATGTCATAAGGAGGGAATGTGATGTCATATGGTGCATATGATGTCATACATAGTGTGGGTCTGATGTCATCAATACAGTGGGTGTGATGACACAGATACAGTGGATGTGATGTCATATGTAGTGGATGTAATGTCATATAGTGTCATATAGTGTGTGTGATGCCTAAGTACATTGGGTGCAATATCATTGATATAGTTGACGTCTTATTGATGTCTTATAGAGTGGATGTGATGTCATATGTGGTGGATGTTTTCTCATACAGTGGGTGTGATGTCATAAATTTAGTGAGAGTGATGTCATAAAAAGAGTGAGTGTGATATCATAGTTATAATGGGTGAGATGTCATATGTAGTGGGTGTGATGTCCCATAGAGTGGGTATGCAGTCAGATATAGCATGTTTGATGTCACATATACTGCATGTGATATTATACTGAGCATGTTGTCATATGTAGTGGATGTGATGTCATACATAGCAGGTGTGATGTCATAGATACAGTGGAGTGATATAATAGATCCAGTCATGTGAAGTCATATAGAGTGGGTATGATGTCATAAATACAGTCTGTGTGATGTCATCGATTTAGTGGGTGTGATGGCAGATGTTGTGGGTGTGATGTATAAATAGAAAGGGTGTGATGTCATATATAATGTGTGTTTTGTCATAAATACAGTAGGTGTGATGTCAAAAATATAGTGGGCATTATATCATATACTTGGTGTGATGTCTTATAGAGTGGGTGTGATGTCAAATATAGTGGGTGTGATACCATAAATACAGGGGTGTGATGTCATAGACACAGTGGAAATGATATCATAGATACAGTCGATGTTTCATCCTATATAGTGGATGTGGTGTCATATATAGTGGATGTGAAGTCATTGATACAGTGGGTTTGGTCATAGATATGGTGGGTGTAATGTCACCAATATAGTGGGTGTGATGTCATCTAGTGGCTGTGATGTCATAAAACAGTGGGTGTGGTGCCATCAACATAATGGATGTGATCATAAATATGGTGTGTGTAATGTCACAGATACAGTGGATATGATGTAAGATATAGTGGGTGTGGTGTCATAAAAATAGTAGATGTGACGTCATATACTGGGTGTGATGTCATATAGAGAATGTGATGTCATAAATACAGTGGTTGTTATGTCATAGATGCAGTGGTGTGATTATAACACACACCCACTGTGCTGATGACATCACACCCACTGTATTTATGACATCATGCCCACTATATATGCTGTCACATCCACTGCATCTAAGACCTCACACCCACTCTATTTATGGCATCACACCCACTACATATGACATCACACCCAGTATATATGACATCACTTCCACTGTATCCCTGATGTTATGTCTACTGTGTTTATGACATCACATCCCCTGTATCTATGACATCACACCCAATATATATGACATCACATCCACTATAATGACATCACATCCACTTCATCTATGACATCAAACCCATTGTTTCTGTGACATCATGCCACTGTATATGGTATCATACCCACCATATCTATGATCACACACTCACTGTATCAATAACGTCACAGCCACTATGTATGATATCACACCCACTATATATGACATCACATCTACTCTTTCTATAACAACAAACCCACTTATCTGACATCACATCCTCTATATCTGTGACATCAAAACCACCATGTCTATTATCACACCCACTGTATCGATGACATCACATGCACTCTATTTATGATATCATATTCACTATATATGATATCACAGCCCCTATATATGACATCACACACTTTTTTATGTCAACACACCCACTATATCTGACATTACATCCACTATTTCTGACTTCACAACCAGCATATCTATGATATCACCCACTGTATCTATGACATCACACCAATGTGTTTATGACATCACATCCACTGTATATGACATCACACTTGCTGTATATAACACCAAACCCACTGTTTTTATGACATCACAGCCACTATATGACATCACACTCACTGTATTGTGACATTATATGTACCATATCTATGATCAAACCCACTATATCGATGACATCACACCCACTACATATGATATCACATCCATTATATATGACAAAACATCGACTGTATCTATGATATCACTTCCACTGTATCTCTGACATCACACCCCTGTATTTATGATGCCACACCCACTCTGTATGACATCACATACACTACATATGACATCATGCCCAGTATAACTATATCACACCCACTGTATTTCTGATGTCACACCAATTATATGTGACATCACCTCCACTGTATTTGTGACATCACACCCAGTGTATCTATGATATCACACCCACTGTATCAGTCACATCACACCTGCTGTATTTATGACATCACACCCACTATGTATGATATCACACCGAGTATATATATCTCATCCACTATATGATATAATGCCCCCTATATTTATGTTGTCACACCCACTGTATTTATAACAGCACATCCATTATGACATCAAACCCAGTATATATGACTTCACACCCACTCTATGACATCACACCCACTGTATCTATAACTACACACCCACTATATCTGAAAATCATAGTGGATGTGTTGGCATATAGTGGGTGTGATGTCATAAATGCAGTTGATATGATATCATAAATATAGTGGGAGTGATGTCTTACATAGTGGATGTGATATAAATAATCTGGGGTGATATCATAGTTATACTGTGTATGATGTCATATGTAGTGGGTGTGATATCATATAGAGCAGGTATGATGTCATAAATACCTTGGGTGTGATCACAGGTATGGTGGTTGTGATGTTTACAAATATAGTGGGTGTTATGTCATAAAAACAGTAGGTGTGTGGTCATAGATGAAGTCGGTGTGATATCATAGATCCAGTGGGTGTGATGTCACATATGTAGTGGATATGATATCATGTACAGTGTCTGTAATGCCATGTATACTGGATGTGATGTTTTATAGAGTTGATGTGATGTCATCAGTACAGTGGGTGTGATCATAGATATGGTGGGTATGATGTCAGATATAGTTGATGTGATGTCAGATAAACTGGATGTGATGTCATAAAAACAGTGTGTGTATTGTCATAGATACAGTGGGTGAGAACATAGATATGGTAGTTGTAAAGTCACAGATATAGTGGGTGTGATGTCATATAGAATGGTGTGATGTCATATAGAATGGTGTGATGTCATAAATGCAGTGGGTGTCATGTCACAGATATAATGGATGCTATGTCATAAATACAGTGGTGCGATGTCATAGATACAGTGGGTGTGAGGTCATATATAGTGTGTGGTGTCATATATAATGGGTGTGACATCATAGTTATACTGGGTGTGGTGTCATTTTAGTGGATGTGATGTCATATATAGTGGGTGTGATGTCATAAATACAGTGGGTGTGATGTCATAAATTCAGTGAGTGTGATGTCATTGATCTAGTGGGTGTGATGGCATAAATACCAAGTGTGTGATGTGATATATAACTGATGTTTTGTCATAGAGTAGGTGTGATGGCATATATAGTGGATGTTTTGTCATAAAAACAGTGGGTGTGATATCATAGATTTAGTGGGTGTGATGTCAAAACAGTGGGTGTGATATCATTGTTATAGTGGATGTGATGTCATATGTAGTGGATGTGATGTCGTATGTAGTGAGTGTTATGTCATACAGAGTGGGTATGATGTCATAGATAAAGTGGAAATATATCATAGATATAGTGGATGTGATGTGATATACAGTGGTTGTGATGTCATAAATATAGTGGGTGTAATGTCATTGATACAGTGGCTGATGTCACAGATACAGTGAATGTGATGGCAGATATAGCGGGTGTTTTGTCATAAAAGGTGTGGCTGTGAAGTTCTATGTAGTGGGTGTGATGTCATGAATACATTGAGTGTGATCTCATCAGTAGAGTAGGTGTGATCATAGAGTAGGTGTGATGTCATATAATGGATGTGATGTCATACAGTGAGTGTGATGTCATCGGTACAGTTGCTGTGATCATAGACATGGTGGGTGTGATGTCACAGATACAGTATCTGTTGTGTCATATAATGGATGTGATGTCATAAGTACTGTGACTGTGATGTCATTGGTACAGTGGGTGTGATCATAGATATGGTGGGTGTGATGTCACAGATAGAGTGTGAGTGATGTCACATGCATAGTGGCTATGAAGCCATATACAGTGACTGTGACGTCATACCCAGAAGAACACTGCTTTTCTATTGATCTTCTGTTCTCTGTTCATATTAGTTATTTTGCTTTGATTACAGAATCGTGAAAACTTCTTTGATGTCTTTAATAATCAAGGCAGTTAAGAACCACTGGGTTCGCTTCCCTACCTCCCCACTCATAAGGAATATCTTCTTTTCTTCTGTAGTCTAAGAACTTTTTTACAAATCCTTCATTGAGTGCCTCAAGTTGACTTCACTTTGTATGTTCACTTCACTTTGGGGTTGGTCTGGGATTCTCACACTGCATTTATTCTGTAACATTTTCTCTGAACATGACATTCTCTTCATTGATGGGTATTGAAATAAACTACCCAGTAAGCATCTCATGGTCCTCTTTATTTCATTTTCCTAAGATTCAGGGCCAGTTTTATCTTCTTGTTCTGGCTCATGACCAGAAATAAAACAACATTTTTATTTTCTTTTGGATCTCATTAGAAAAAAAAATAAGAGTCACTATGAGGCACTTATGAATCTAACCAGTCATAGGCAAAAGTGTAATCACAGGGAATTTCTGAGGAAATGAAATAAGACAACTAATTTTGTGCATAAATTTGAAATATTGGGGAGAAAATACTGGCTGAATTCATTCTCCTTTCTAAAATGCCCTCTGAGGTATTCTCCTCTTATAGTCAAAATATCATACTCCTTCAAATAATTTTTTCACCCAGATTAAAGGTATTTTTAGTGATAGACATATCTGTGCACACCCACCTTCCATCCACATAGATAGATATATAAAACCATTAGTTATGGGTGGGTATGTTTGGAAACATATAGCTCTGAAAAAATGAGTGTTTATAATAATCTACGGAGAAGGTACTGGCGACCCACTCCAGTACTTTTGCCTGGAGAATCCCATGGGCGGAGGAGCCTGGTGGGCTGCCGTCTATGGGGTCACACAGAGTCGGACACGACTGAAGCGACTCAGCAGCAGCAGCAGCATGCTAATCTGGCTATAAAAACCGTCCAAGGTAGAGACTTTTCATGGATAAACTTAAAGATAACAGCATGAACGTACTCCACTGAGGCAGTACACTCAGACCATTTCTTGCCCTGTCTTGTTGGCCTTTTCTGCTAGTGAGGTCTGTGTTGTAAAAATAACTTTCAGACCCTACATGGCTTACCTGGCTCTTAGGAAGTACTTTATTCTTGAATGTGAATTTTCAGTATGCGAAGGTGAATCACCCATAAAATTTTGGTGTATATACATAACACACACACACACACACACACACACACACACACACACACACACACATGCAGTCTATATAATCGAATCAGTCCGTCCTAAAGGAAATCAACCCTGAACATTCCTTGGAAGGACTGATGCTGAAGCTCCAACACTTTGGCCACCTGATGTGAAGAGCTGACTCATTGGAAAAGACCCTGATGCTGGGAAAGATTGAAGGCAGGAGGAGAAGGGGATGACAAAGGGTGAGATGGTTGGATGGCATCACATGAGCAAATTCTGGAAGATGGTGAAGGACAGGGAAGCCTGGCGTGCTGCAGTCCATGGGAATCACAAAGAGTCAGACACAACTGAGAGGCTGACCAAGAATAACAATAATATACATAATAACCAATGCATGTCAATATGTAACATGCATTATAGCTATATCTTTATAGATTATGTAGACTGCACATATTTTGTATAATCGTGTACACAATCACTGATATATATCAGTGCACGTATGCGTGCTAAGTTGCTTCTGTCTTGTGCAACTTTTTGTGACATCATGAATCACTGCTGTCAGCCTTGTCTGTCCTTGAGATTCTCCAGGCAAGAATACTGGAGTGGGTCGCTGCGCCCTCCTCCACGGGATATTCCCGGCCCAGGGATCGAACCCGCGTCTCCTATTACATCTTCTACATTGACAGAAGAGTTCTTGATCCACTAATGCCACCTGGGAAGCCCACTAATATGTACAATAATCAATGTCGTCCGAATTTCTATGTAACTATCTCTATAAAATCGTCCAATCTTTTCCTTTCTACGGTATTAAGGTACAGTGTGAGTGGTGAGTGAGAGCCCCTGTTAATCAGAAGTCAGACAAAATAGCTATTCTTCAACAAGGTGGGGAAAAATAAACACTAGCCTCCAGACCCCGTATTCAGCACAGATTTGCATAATCAGAGCAGAAAGCCCTTGGGAAAAAAAAGCCAGACGACGGTTCAACTTTCAGCGCCTGACGGATTATAAAAGGAAGCACATTCTGGCTCACGGAGTTATTAGAAGATCTAAGAAATCACGCTGGCAGAATTTGAGCAGAACTCTTAATCAACTCCCCTTAGGAGAGGAGACAGGGCCTGTGGTTAAAAGGATCTTATCCAAGGAGGTCCTGGCTTCTGAAGCGCCTCGTTTAATTAAAAGGTGAAACTCCTGTAGGTTCAGATGTAGAGAAGTTAACACGTCGGGCAGAAGCTCTGTTCGAGTTCATCGTGGAGAACATGACAGCCTTCTTCTTTTGAAACTCTTGCCAAGGAAGGAGGTTTTTCAAATTTTGAGCCGTGCCGCCGAACTGGTGGTGATGACTGGTGACTAGGCATACTGCGGTGACCCTTTTGTAATATATGCATAAATAGCCCAGCATTCAGTTGTTCACCTGAAACCAGTATCATGTTGCAGGTCAATCATATGTCAGCTTCTTAAAAATATATATTTTTAACTGGAGGATACTTCCTTTACCACATTGTGATACTTCCTTTACCATGGTTTCTGCCAAACTTCAACATGAATCAGCTGTAGGGATACTTATGTCCCCTCCCTCTTGAACCCTGCAGCCCATCCTACCCCTCGAGGTTATCACAGAGCTCCCTGCATCACACAACAAACTCCCCCTGGCTCTCTATTTTATATACGGTAGTGTGCATGTTGGGGTTCCCTGGTGGCTCAGCTGGTAGAGAATCCACCTACAATGCAGTAGACCTGGGTTCGATCCTTGAGTTGGGAAGATCCCCTGGAGAAGCGAAAGGCTACCCACTCCAGTATTCTGGCCTGGAGAATCCCGTGGCCTGTATAGTCCTTGGGGTTGCAAAGAGTCGGCCACGACTGAGCGACTTTCACTTTCACTCTGCAGTTTTCATTCTGTTCTCTCCATTCATCCCACCCTCTCCTTCCCCCGCTGTGCCCACAGGTCTGCTCTCTACATCCCTATCTCCATTGCTGTCTCTTTCTAGATTCCATGTGTAGGCGTTGGTATGCGATATTTGACTGCCTTTTTATGATTTACTTCACTCTGTATAATAGGCTCTAGGTTTGTCCACTGTATTTCAACTTTAAAAAAAAATCAGGTGGAATTCATTTTGAAAGTCATTGATGAAATAAATTTATTTTTAAAAAGTCATTGATAAAAAATGTTGACAAAAGAATCCACTTTCCACATGCATTTCAGGACACTTAATGAAAGACAGTGACTCTTACAATATTGTTTAGTAAAATATTCTTGCAGACATATGACCTTTACTTTTCTGTGATGATAATAGTCAAAGCTACAATTTTCCCAGTAGTCATGTATGGATGTGAGAGTGGGATATAAACAAAGCTGAGTGCCAAAGAATTGATGCTTTTCAACTGTGGTGTTGGAGAGAGGCCCTCGGGCTGCAAGGAGATCCAACCAGTCCATCCTAAAGGAGATCAGTCCTGAATATTCACTGGAAGGACTGATACTGAAGCTGAAACTCCAATCTTTTGGCCACTTGATGTGAAGAGCTGACTCATTTGAAAAGACCCTGATGCTGGGAAAGATTGAGGGCGGGAGGAGAAGGCGGCGACAGAGGATGAGATGGTTGGATGGCATCACCGACTCAATGGACATGTGTTTGGGTAAACTCCGGGAGTTGGTGATGGACAGGGAAGCCTGACATACTACAGTCCATGGCGTCATGAGCTGAACTGAAAAGTTGTTACAAATTAATGGCTATCATATGCTGTAGCGTACAGTATCTCGTTGCTTATGTATTTGACACATGGTTGTTTGTATCTCTTACTCACCCCCTACCCTATCTTGCCTCTCCCCTTTTCCCACTGGTCAATACAAGCTTGTTTTCTGTGTCTGTGAGTCTATTTCTGTTTTCTTACAGACAGTTATTTTATTTTTTGGATTCCATATGTAACTGATATTGTGTAGTCTTTTTCTGACTTATTTCACTAACCATGATATCATCTTCTTTATCCATCCAACTCTTGATGGGTACTTCCGTTGCTTCCATGTCTCAGCCGCTGTGACTCGAGCTGCTCTGAACACAGGGTAGCATGTGTCTTTGTGATTTAATGTTTTCATTTTTTCCTGGCTATGTACCTGGGAGTCGAGTTGTTAGATCATATGGTAGTTTCATTGACAGTGTCGTGGTTTTTTTGACAATGTCATTTTTAATTAAATTTGGTTTTACTCCAGTGAACACAAAACGTCTTCAATTTTGCAGATTCCATTTTGCTGTCCTCTGCAAGTGGAGATTTGACCCAGTCTCTACACCAAACCCATCACCGACGTGCTTCCATTTGTTCAAAAGATACTAGCCAGCTCTGATAAAACTGTAACCAAAGCTGAGGTCCCATTGCTCACTGCTCAAAAGCAATAAAAAAGCCAGGTTGGTGGAAAGGAAGGTTTGCTTTATTTTGCATGGTGGCAACCACTGGGGAGGGTGGACTTCTGCCAAGTGGCCAACTCCCCCTGGCTCTACTAACAATCAAGGGGAAGAATGTTTATATTTTATAGGCTGAGGGAGGGTCTTCATGCAGAAAAAGCACAGCCAGCTCTGACAGTTATCTTGAAATTGGTCATTCCAATAACCAAGCATCATCTTGGTTATTTTAAGTACAGTTAATCTTCAGTTCCATTTTGTACCCGTTTCCTTAAGGTTGCTTCTCTGATAGCTTAGTTGGTAAAGAATCCACCTGCAGTGCAGGAGACCCCAGTTGGCTTCTTGGGTCGGGAAGATTTTGCTGGAGAAGGATAGGCTGCCCACTCTAGTAATCTTGGGCTTCCCTTGTGGCTCAGCTGGTAAAGAATCCGCCTGCAATGTGGGAACCCTGGGTTTGATCCCTGGGTCGGGAAGATCCCCTGGAGAAGAGAAAGGCTACCCACTCCAGGATTCTGGCCTGGAGACTTCCATGGACTACAGAGTCCATGGGGTCGCAAAGAGTCAGGCATGACTGGCCAAGTTGCACTTTCACTTTCCTTTGAGGTCAGTTTTGGAAATCGTGGCTGCTTATGTCATGGCTACAGTCTGGTTATCGTGGAGTTGACTTCTCCCCCATGGTGGGCGTTTCAGTGTCTACAAGATGGCTCACAGGATATGCCTGTAAATATTATTATCTGTAGCGCTTGCGGTTGTTTTTCAGTCCTCAGTCACGTCCAGTTCTTTGCGACCCCATCAATGCAGCACACCAGGCTTCCCTCTCCTTCACCATCTCCTGGAGTTTGCTGAAACTCGTGTCCATGGAGTCGGTGATGCCATCCAACCATCTCATCCTCTGTCGACCCCTTCTCCTCCTGCCCTCAATCTTGCCCAGCATCAGGGTCTTTTTCAGTGAGTCGGCTCTTCTCATCAGGTGACCAAAGGATTGGAGCTTCAGCTTCAGTCCTCCCAGTGAACACCCAGGACTGATCTCCTTTAGGATGGACTGGTTGGATCTCCTTGCAGTCCAAGGGACCCTCAAGAGTTTTCTCCAACACCACAGTTCAAAAGCATCCATTCTTCGGTCCTCAACCTTCTTTCTGGTCCAGCTCTCACTTCTGTACATGACTGCTGAAGGAGAACGAAAGGGTCTTTATTGGCTCAGTGGAAAAGAGTCCACCTGCCAATGCAGAAGGTGCGTGTTCAATGCCTGGGTCGGGAAGATCCCCTGCAGGAGGAGATGGCAACCCACTCCAGTATCCTTACCTGGGGGGAATGGACAGAGAAGTGTGGCAGGCTACAGTCCATGGGCTTGCAAACTGTTGGCATCATTTACCAACTGAGCACTCACACACGTACAACCATCCTTAATGACGAAACTATTATTATTAGTCTTCTTGGACTGTTTTCCTTTTTTTCTGCCTTTTCTCCTTAAACTCATTCCTGGCTAAAATTTTTCTGCAAGCAAAAGGCAGGCTGGGGACACGGGGGCCAAGGACTATAGGGTTCTGCTCTGTTTCAAAACTGGTTTTGTCAGGTGGCTCCTAGCAACACATAGTTCTCGCAAGCAGAAAGAACACCGTTCTTGGCAGGACCAAGGAGAGCGACCTCCAGCGGCGTTTCTGCTTCTCGCTGAATTTTAAAGTAGAAGAGATGACATCACCATCTTCACAGCCTCCTAGCACACATGATATAGCACTCAGTATATGGCTAGCACTGTTGTAGTCCGACCTTCCCTGTGACCCCATAATATTTAGCAGAAAACTCATGACAGAGGTTGACATTTCTCAGGCTCCCAGAGTTATCACGCAGCAAATTCGTGTTCGAACCTGAGATCCCAGGATTCCACTCTCCTTGGTCCTAACTGCTAGACTAATTTTATTTTCATCATCCCTCACTCGGTAGTAGATAATGCCCTTGTCATTAAATAAATGAATGTTGAGAACAGAGCCTCGGTGAGATTGCAAATAGCAATGTTCTAACCACCAGAGCCTTGTAGGACAGGAATCGCTGCATTGAATTGAGACCAAACATGATCACTCATTAGGGAGATAATAAGCAGAAATGAAGAGGAAAAAAAAATGTCTCACTAAAAGAGAAACAAAAGCCTTCAGCTCCTAATCTTAGTAAGAAAGCTGGGGTTTAAGTTGGTTTAAAGTGCTCAGCAGCACATGAGTCACACGTTGCTTGAGGCAGTCATGCTTCTGTCTGATGCATTTCAAGCAAAAAGGCGCAGCTCACATAGATATGGAGGGAAGTGGATACTCTTTTATTTTATTATATTACAACAGGTAGATCCTACATCATGCGTGGGTGCTGCGTCGCTTCAGTTGTGTCTGATTCTTTGTGACCCTTGGACTGTAGCCCGCCAAGCTCCTCGGTCCGTGAGGTTTTCCAGACAAGAATACTGGAGCGGGTTGCCATTCCCTTCTCCAGCAGATCTACCTGACCCAGGGATCAAACCTGTGTCTCCTGCGGCTCCTGCATGGCAGGCAGATTCTTTACCACTGAGTTTCCTGGGAAGCCCACGTTATGATTGCCACATTCATTCAATGTAAGGAAACGAATCATCCTTCAATGATTGGATGAGGCGTGCCCTTGGCAAAGAACTAAGGGCATGGAGAACAGATGCGACTTTTACCAGCCACCTTGAATATGGAAACGAGAGCCCTGCTTCCAGCCAGACACCTGGCCGTGTGTGTTCCGGGACAGCGGGTATGTGTGTGGCTGGGGTAATGCATGCAAGGGCTTGTAGAGTTCTTTTGTACCTGGTTACATTTCCAGAGTTGATCAAAAGCATAAAACTACAAGAAGCTATTTTGGTCCAGAAAGAACCAAGCCTAACTCTTAACTCAAGGGACTAAACCCAAGGATGAAACCTAAGGTGGCTGGAATTGAAACAATACAAAGGACAAGCTTTCTGTCTACCGTTACCCAAAAGCTGGGCTCATCTCTTGCTGGGTGTTGAGCCAGAGACAGTCAAGCCAAATGTCAAGAGAAGGAAGGATGGAATATTACTTGTAGCAAGAAAAGAGAATGCTGGGGATCTTTCCCAAAGTGGTGTCTCTGCGAATGGCTAAATTGGTTAAGTTTGAAGCTATGGGTATATGTATATTCACGAAGAGGTTTAGGTGATAAATGGATTGTCACGAAGAGGCTTGAGCAGAGGCGAACTGAATGTAGAATCGGGCCAAAGGTTTGGCAGAGTCCAAGCTTTGTTTGAAAGCAGTGTTACTGGATAGGGAGTGGTGAGGAGGACCCTTTGGCCTTGGCCTTGGTTCTTGGTAAGGACAGAGAGAAGCCTCTGGAGGTCTTACCCATGGCCAAAGCCAACTTTATTAAAGAGAGAAGAAAAAGACTACTCAAGGGAGAGGTGGGCCAAGCCAAGAGAGGCACTGGTGCAGGAAGGTTCATGTTCGGGGGCGTTTTCAAGACAGAGATTTTACATCACCATCTAGGCGGGCTTCCCTTGTGGCCCAGTGGGTAAAGAATCCACCTGCAATGTGGGAGACCTGGGTTTCATCCCTGGGTCGGGAAGATCCCCTGGAGAAGGAAACAGCTAGCCACTCCAGTATTCTGGCCTGGAGAATTCCATGCACGGTATCATCCATGGGGTCACAAGGAGTTGGACACGACTGAGTGACTTGCAGTTTCACTTGGCAGGTGGGGACTGACAGTTTTGATTGGCAGTTGCAAGTTGCATAGCCACAGGCTCTATTGCGCATGTCTTTCCCATAATTCATTCTGTTATAATCAGATATTATGTGTGAGGTCAGTCACTTAGTTGTGTCTGACTCTCTGTGACCCCCGTGGACTGCCTGCCAGACAGCCCTGTCTTTGGGATTTCCCAGGCAAGAATCCTGGAGTGGGTTGCCATTTCCTTCTCTAGAGGATCTTCCCAAACCCAGGGATTGAACCCGGGTCTCCTGCATTGCAGGCAGATGCTTTGCCCTCTGAGCTGTAAGCCAGACCCATGAAGTAACTTAGGTGATCAGACACGCAGACACACGTTCACATTTCCAAAAGTTATCAACTTGAAGGTTTGTATGTAGGGGCCCTATGGCTGTCGAACATCAAAAGGTTTCTGTTAAAGAAAATCAGATATCTCAAGCAAAGAAAGTTAGTGCTTTTCGATGTATGGGAAGATTCCAGAGTCTGGGCTCTTTGAAAGTATCCCTTTGGTATGATATGCATGATAACTGTCTAAGATCACTATCTTGGTTTTTCTCCAGCCTGAATTCCCCTCCAGATAGAATGGTGAGCAGGTGAATATCTTCAACGTCCTGTGTTTGCTGAAATAGTAGGTAACGTTCTTTGCCGTTTGAAACTGGATTCAGCTCTGTTGTCCTGATAATCTCATAGCCTTTCCAATCTTAAACATTCCCAGTCCCCTCCTTGGATGGGTTTCCTGCTGACCTTCCCTTGCATTTATCGTGATCTGCTCTCTCAAACCACGTGAAATTTCTATCATGAAAACTGTTGTTCAGTTGCTCAGTCGTGTCTGACTCTTAACGCCCCCATGGACTTTGTAGCCCACTGGACTCCTCTGTCCAGGATTCTCCAGGCAAGAATACTGGAGGAGGTAGCCGTTTCCTCCTTCAAGGGATCTTCCTGACCCAGAGATGGAATCTATGTCTCCTGCATTGGCAGGGCAATTCTTTACCACCTGGGGAGCTTGTCATGAAAATACACAGAAGAAAGACAAAAGCATGTTGTGTGGATTTCTTTTTTCTTTTCCTTTTTTTTCCTGGAATATATCCGTAGATTTAGCAAACACGGTGGGAAAGGAGCATTGCACTGAGGCTTCAGTTCAGTTCAGTTCAGTAGCTCAGTTGTGTCTGACTCTTTGGAACCCCATGGACTGCAGCACGCCAGGCTTCCCTGTCCATCATCAACTCCCAGAGCTTGCTCAAACTCATGCCTATTGAGTCAGTGATGCCATCCAACCAGCTCATCCTCTGTTACCCTCTTCTCCTCCTGCCTTCAGTCTTTCCCAACATCAGAGTTTTCTCCAGTGAGTCAATTCTTCCCATCAGGTGGCCAAAGGATTGGAGCTTCAGCTTCAACATCATTTCTTCCAATGAACACTCAGGACTGATCTCCTTTAGGATGGATCAGAACCGGCAAATGTCAGCCACAAAACAACCCTGGTGCTTCTTTCACGGTTTCTATGACTTTCTGACTGCTTTTGATTTTTGAGGTTTGATTTTTGTTTTTAGGCAGACCTTGTTTTTTAAGAACAATTGAGCAGAAACTACAGAGAGCTCCCATGGAGCCCCCTAGGTTTGATTTTAACTATGAAAGAATCTTTCATTGTCCTGTAGGAAAAAGAATAGGGAAGAAAGACTAATCCTGTTTTCCACCAGAATGGAAGAGGCAGTTGGCATTGTTAGCAGACGATTGTTGATACTTGGCAGCTTGGAGGGGTTTTATGTCCTTCAGGCAGGAACTTTGTCCCTCTCCAGGGGGATATTTTTTTGTCCCAATTTAGCGCCAGGTTGGATGTTTTTATTATTATGGTTTCCCGAAGGTATTTTTTCCTCCCTTTTAGCCGCCATTCTATTAGGTTTTAGGTTCCCCGACCTTTTATCACCTGATGGCAGCTTCTTAGTAATTGATGGAACCACCTGTAAAATCAAGTTCCTGTCGTTAAAAACCAGTTCGTTTCCATGGCAGGAGTTATTACGGTTTGCAAGGCGGAGCTTCCCAGACACAGAAGTCACTGAAGGCCAAAGGAAAGAGCAGATAAACCACTATACACGGAGGGTGAGAGGTGATGAAAAGAGAAGCTGCAATTAAACATGGGGACCCTTTCACACTGAGGCCACACACTTCCAAGACTGGGAGCGTCCTTATGCCCCGACTGGTCCCAGTCTGCTTGCTTTCATTTTTATTTTTTAAGTAAATTTTTTTCTCTTATTTATTTTTGGCTGGGCTGGGTCTTTCTTGCTGTGCAGACTTTTCTCCAGCTGTGGCGAGCAGGGGCGACTTTTCGTTCCAGCGCACACAGGCTTCAGAAGTTGGGTCTCCCAGTCCCTGGAGCACAGACTCAATAGTTATGGCACACGGGCTTTGTACTCCACAGCATGTGGGATCTTGCTGGACCAGAGATCAAACCCGTGGCCCCCAGCATTGGCAGGTGGATTCTTGACCACTGAGCCGCCAGGGAACCCCTGCCGCTGGCTTTTAGAATTCAGTTTTATTTCCCACCGTTCAGAGCCTGCAAGTCCATTACAAGGAGGAATCCATCCACTGCACCTCATCTTTAAGCCCTCTCTCCTTTGGAGTGGCCCTATCAGTCTCGAAGCCTTGGCAAGTGTGGCATGATTAGCAGGACATAAAGTGTTAGTCGCTCAGTCATGCCTAACTCTTTGCCAGTCCATGGACTGTAGCCCACCAGGCTCCTCTGTCCAAGGGATTCTCCGAGGCAGTAATACTAGAGTGGGTTGCCATTCCCTTCTCCAGGGGATCTTCTCGACCCTAGGGAATGAGCCTGGGTCTCCTGCATTGGCAGGTGGATTCTTTATAACCATGAACCCCTCCGAGTTACCTCTGGGGGTTAAATTTCAATGTTTCATGCCCATGTCAGTAGCCCACACTCTACATCTGTTTGTTCAGCTGCAGACTACCGTTTGTATCTTCGGTCATCGGCGTCTGGAGACCACCTCCTCTGAGGGCTGCCTGCCTCTTTTTGAGATAGGTAGCTCCAGGTAATTCTTTAGCTGCAGGGAATCCCCATGCTGAAACCACTGTAGTTTCAAAACAAAGAACGGGCATCTGACTGAGGCTCTGGCTTTTTAATTACCTTCATTACCTTGACTATTTCTGTTTTTTAAATTAAAAAAATAAATGTTATTGGAGCATAGTTAATTTGCAATGGTGTGTTAGTTTCAGATGTACAGCAGAGTGAATGAGGTATCCACATACATATGTGCTAAGTCACTGTGGTCGTGTCTGACTGTTTGTGACCCCAGGGACTGTAGCCCACCAGGCTCCTCTGTCAATGAGATTCTCGAGGCAAGAATACTGGAGTGGGTTGCCATTTCCTCCTCCAGGGGATCTTCCCAACCCAGGGATCAAACCTGGATCTTCAGAATTCCCGGCAGATTCTTCACAGTCTGAGGCACCAAGAAAGCCCTAGCAGGACATGAAGATCTTCTTTTATAAAAGCTTCAGACCAGGATGACAATGGTACAGCTTTGCAACTTTAAGGCAGCCCCAGGGGTACCTTCCCCCCATGAAGCCAGGCCTGTGCGCTGAAGGTTATCAACCGCACAGTTAGAAAAGTACCCGTGCTGGTCTTCACTTGGGGGAAAAAACTACAGCATCTGCAGAATTAGTTTACGATGCTCATCACCACCATCCAGTGTCAGGCAGATCAAGGGTGCTTTTCTTTCTGACTGGCACCCTACACCATCCTGTCATTCCAGTCCATTTTACGTGATGCAGTAGAGCTTTTTTTTTTTCCTAAAGCCAAGGCTGAGGCTCGACGGAAGAAGGAATGATACAGAGACATTGTCCTGGCAGAAATCCCGATCCTGGGGAATTCTCCCAGTGCTAGTGTTAGTTACCCACTCAAGTCTGACTCTCTGTGACCCTGTGGATTGTAGCCTGTCAAGCTCCTCTGTCCATGGGATTCTCCAGGCAAGAATACTGGAGCGGGTTGCCATTTCCTTCTCCAGGGGATCTTCTCAACCCAGAAATCAAACCTGGGTCTCTTACATTGCAGGCAGACTCTTTACTGTCTGAGCCAGCAGGAAAGCCACCAGGAATTCTACCCATTCATAAGATGAAAATCCCATGGTGAAGATAAAATGATATCATGAGGACTTAGAATCACGTAGCCAATGAAACAGGAGATGATTCTAGAGGAAATGAACATATTCCCGTTTTGGTCTCCCCCCTCCTCTTTAAACATGACATTATTGAATGAGCTGGGGAATGTGTTATGAAGCCAGAATTCTCTAAGTATTGTTCTCACTTACATCTTTCAGAGTGACGTGTCTTTGTGGTTATTTCAGCCTGTGATTCCTAAATCATTATTTACAGTTAAGCTGTTCTTCATCACAGAACAATTCCAGTAGCTACAGACGTTGTGTTGATTGTCATGCATAAGCCACTGTCCTCTATCAGTGTATATATATATTCATGTATTTTCATTGGAATTCATATATTTTCATTGGAAAAGACCCTGATGCTGGGAACGATTGAAAGCGAGAGGAGAAGGGGACGACAGAGGAGGAGATGATTGGGTGGCATCACCCACTTGATGGACATGACTTTGAGCAAGCTCCGGGAGTTGGTGATGGACAGGGAGGCTTGGCGTGCTGCAATCCATGGGGTCGCGAAGAGTCGGACATGACTGAGCGACTGACCTGAACAGACATATACACACACACATATATATATGACAAAAACCTTGAGCGTGGAGTCAAATTTCTGCCTCCAGGCCTCATGAAGGTTCAGTTCCAGGGTTTGGCAGGCTTCTTCTGTAAAGCACCAGATGGTAGATTTCTATGCCAGAAGCCTCACGCTCTGTGTCTGTAGGTGAAACCAGCCCAGGGAGTATAGAGGGGCAAAGGGTGTCTCTGTGCCCCAGGGAGGTCAGAACAGATGCCAGTCAGGTACGGCCCCCCGGGCCGCAGTTTGCCAGCCCCACCCCTGTTCTCACCCTAGTGTTAGTTGCTGAGTCATACCCGACTCTGTGACCCCGTGGACTGTAGCCCGCCAAGCTCCTCTGTCCATGGGATTCTCCAGGCAGTAATACTGGAGTGGGTTGCCATGCCCTTCTCCAGGGGATCTTCCTGACCCAGGGATCTAACCCAGCTCTCCTGCATTGCAGGCAGGTTCTTTACCACTGAGCCACCACCCTAGGTTAGTTCAGTTCAGTCGCTCAGTTGTGTCCGGCTCTTTGCAATCCCGTGGACTGCAGCACGCCAGGCTTCCCTGTCCATCGCCGACTCCTGCCTAGAGTAGAAACAAGTTCTGACCTTTGCCCAAGGCTGGTTTAGAGAGGAGCGGGGAGGTTGAACTCTTTGGGGTCCTGTTCTGGAACAGAGAGTCACAGCCCTTCTACGTTATGGTAACTAATTGCTTCCTAAGCAGCAGCCTGAGTCCGGAGACATAGGGCTCCTCACCGAAAACACAGAGCAGAGAAGTTCCCTGGTGGTCCAGTGGCTCAGACTCCATGCTCCCAATTTGGGCGGGGGGTGGGCTTGATATCTGGTTGGCAAACTAGATCCCGCATGCCACAGTGGAGACGTGGTGCCAGCAAATGCATTTTAAAAAATAAAAGTCATAGAGCGGATTTTAAAATGATTGAGCCCATGTAACAGATTGAGAAGCCAAGGCAAAGCGAGCCTGAGTAGTTTTTTGTTTTTTTCCAAAATCTCATGAGTGAGAGGTGCCTGTCTGTGTATGGAGATAAGGGAGGAGGGAGGTGGGCAGGATTTCAACCAAGACACTCGATGCCAAGAGAATGCAATGGACAAAGACACCACGGGACGCTGGCTTGCTCCTACCCCCCAGCCTCTCCTCTGCGATTGTTTTTCCAGCTCACTTGGTAATGCTTTTCATTATGATCATATACATGTACATACAGCCGAGTGTATGCGTGTACTGGGTGGATCAAAATGTTCGCTCAGGGTTTTTCATAAGATGGATGATGGTATAGTTGCTAAGTCGTGTCCGGCTCTTTGTGACCCCATGGACTGTAGCCTGCCAGGCTCCTCTGTCCATGGGGATTCTCCAGGCAAGAATACAGGAGTATTCCTTCTCCAAGGGATCTTCCTGACCCAGGAATTGAACCCAGGTCTCCTGCATTGTCGGAAGATTCTTTGCTGACTGAGCTATTCAGGAAAACCAAATCAACATTTTTGTGCAACTCAGTGTATACATGCACACACACACGTGTATCTGTCTCTTTCGGTGTGTGCATATATGTAAATATAATGTGTGTGTGTGTGTTGCACTTACAAGTAATATTCTACAGTTTTTCCCATGTGACATAAACCTCTAAATTTTATTTATCAAGCATCACTGTAGCCTTGAGTGGTATACCGTGTGTGGCATATATACCTAAGTAGGTACGTGTAGGCAGGTATATGTGTATACATGTCTCTGAGTATTTATGTGTGAGCATGTGTGTATATGACATGGTTTCCCAACTGGTGTTCTAAGTTTTGTTACTCCCAGGGGACCTCAATTTTATTTACTCATCATTGTGACTAAGGGCCTTGCATATTTACGCAGCGCGTGACTCTGGAAAAAAGAAACAAAGTACCAAATGTTTGTTTTACGGTTCCCTTAGTATTGTTGGTCTGAAGCAGTGTGAGGAGAGCATCCTGGTGGGCAGGCCCAGATTCACAGATGGGCATGTACGGTCACCCACGTTCCCTGTTGATGGAAAGTCATGAATTACAACTCAAGTGATAAAGATGTATTGATGCTGCCAGGTCCGCTGGTTTCTTTCTTTTGTTTAAGTATTTATCTGTTTATTTATTTGACTGTACTGGGCCTTAGTTCCAGCATGTGGGATCTTCAATATTCATTACAGCATGTGGAATCTTTAGATGAGGCACATGGGATGTAGGAGGTAGGCATGGCAACCCACTCCAGTATTCTTGCCTGGAAAAATCCCATGGACAGAGGAGCCCGGCAGGCTACAGTCTGTGGGGTCGCAAAGGGTCAGACACAACTGAAGCAACTTAGCAGCCACGTGGAATTTAGTTCACTGACCAGGGGCAAACCCAGGCCCCCTGCATTGTATGCTTGGAGTGTTAGCCACTGGACCACAAGGGAAGTTCCCCATGACCTGTTTACTAAAATGATTCTTTAGGAAAATTCCTCCATGCGTAACTGAATCAGTATGGTTTATGGATCTCTCCTACAGCTTTTTGTTTTTAAAAAATATATATTTATATATCTGCTGTTCAGTCACTCAGTTGTGTCCATGTCTTTGTGACTCTGTAGATTCTAGCCCACCAGGCTCCTCTGTCCATGGGATTTCCCAGGCAAGAATATTGGAGTGAGTTGCCATTTCCTTCCACAGGGCATCTTCCCAACCCAGGGATCAAAGCTGCGTCTCCTGTGTTGGCCGGCAGATTCTGTACCACTGAGGCACCTGGGAAGCTTGTATATCTTGGTGTCTTAATGTTTATGCACATCTTTAGATTTCGTGTCTGCCAATTGTCTATTTATAACACAATGATATAAACACAATGTATACATTGATAGTATAATGTTTTCCCCATGAATATTTTATCACAAACATTGTCCCATGTGACTGAAAATTCCTTATAAATCTTTTATTTTTTTAACTTTGCTGAACAGAATGTAAGGTCTCAGTTTCCTGACCAGAGATCAGACCCCTGCCCCCTGCAGTGGAAGCTCAGAATCTTGACCACTGGACACCCAGAGTAGTCCTCATAAATCATGGTTTTCAGTTTTCACAGTTTTGTCCATACCTTGTTGGCCATGCCTGATTTGGTCATTCAGAAAAATTGTGTGGTATCAAGCATAACTTATTTTTGCTATCATCATCAAAGCCACACTAGTTTAGTTCATAATAGGCTCAAAAAGCATTGGTTATCATACTGTTTGTTTTATAGTGAAGGAGAAAAAATGGTATAATTTGGACAGGATGCAGTTGGTTGAAGACATTTCTCCACATTTCTAAGTAAGAGTGTTTTGCTTCTGTGCCATGTTTTAAAAGGTTATACAAGTGTTTGCTTTAACTCTTCAGCTGTGTTTTGCCATCTTAGGGATCATCCTTTGTTTGTGCATCGCAATTGAAACTGAAGTGTATTTGTTCAGAACAGAATGGCATTCGTTTGTCAACTGCTGAGTACACTGTGGCTTGAAAAGGAAGCAGAGTAAACAGAACAGGGGAGAAGAGTTGTGTGTGTTCCAGGAGTGGATTAGCACATGATGGCTTTGGAGAGCAGTGTGTATTCAAAAGGTTGAAAAGACCCCTGATCAATGAAGATAAAAAAAAATTTTTTTTTCAGTTGTCAGTGGCTTAGCCGCATTGCTCAGTCTGCTCTGGCCCAAATGCTAATTTGAGTGTGAAAATAAAACCAAATTACAAAACGCATCAGGTCAGGAGATTCCTTGAGAGTCTAAGCCCAGAGAAGGTACACATGGACATTGTGTATTTATTTCTGTTACCCACCCATGACATATGTGTATACATCTTGGCCCTGGCAGTGTGTCATCTTTATATAAATGCATGCATGCTCAGTCATGTCCGACTCTTTGCGACCCCGTGGACTGTTAAGCTCCTCTGTTCATGGAATTCTTCCAAGAATCCTGGAGTGGGTTGCCATTTCCTCCTCTAGGGGATCTTCCCAACCCCAGGGATCAAACTTGCATCTCTTGTATTGGCAGGCAGATTCTGAGCCACCTACAGATAGATAGATAGGATTTGCAAAAAAAAAAAAATTCTTTCAAGTTTTTATGTAATGTCTTGTGGAAAAGCCCGAACGAACCTTCAGGCCAAGTCATACATTTCTGCATGCAAAATACATGACAAGCACCATTTGATGGTGCGTGAAGAGAGGTTCTGTACCCATGCTCACCTCAGCTATTTACAATGATCGTAATGAGATCGCTCTACTGAAGCTTGGCCTTGTGCTTGTCAGGAAGGAAGAAATCTTCCTCTACCCTTCTGGCCGGTCTGAGAATTAGACAGATGTGGGAAATAGATGGGGAAACAGTGGAAACAGTGTCAGACTTTATTTTTTGGGGCTCCAAGATCACTACAGATGGTGATTGAAGCCATGAAATTAAAAGACACTTACTCCTTGGAAGAAAAGTTATGACCAACCTAGATAGCATATTCAAAAGCAGAGACATTACTTTGCCGACTAAGGTCTGTCTAGTGAAGGCTATGGTTTTTCCTGTGGTCACGTATGGATGTGAGAGTTGGACTGTGAAGAAGGCTGAGCACCGAAGAACTGATGCTTTTGAACTGTGGTGTTGGAGAAGACTCTTGAGAGTCCCTTGGACTACAAGGAAATCCAACCAGTCCATTCTGAAGGAGATCAGCCCTGGGTGTTCTTTGGAAGGAATGATGCTAAAGCTGAAACTCCAGTTCTTTGGCTATGTCATGCAAAGGGTTGACTCATTGGGAAAGACTCTGATGCTGGGAGGGATTGGGGGCAGGAGGAGAAGGGGACGACCCAGGATGAGATGGCTGGATGACATCACAGACTCGATGGACGTGAGTCTGAGTGAACTCCGGGAGATGGTGATGGACAGGGAGGCCTGGCGTGCTGCGATTCATGGGGTCACAAAGAGTCGGACACGACTGTGACTGAACTGACTGACTGAGACAGATGGGCTGGAAAGAAAATGAAACAAAAGTTGAATAACACGTATGCATGGAGGGACTCTGGGAAACCAAATTGCCCCTGACCCTCCTCTTGAATACCATCTTCAGCTGCAGGTGACAGAAGATGCTGGGGGCAGTGATTTGTGACTTCACTGGGGAGGAAGGTAATAGACGTGGAGATGGAAAGGCAAACGTTTGTAAACAAGTCTCTGCTGGGCCAGCAGAGACGCTGGGATCCAGAGTGGAATCCGATCTCTAGAACTTGCTGGGTGCACACCTGGTCCATGTTCTATGTGGGCATCTCGAGTGCATATATGAGTATTTAGGAGGCTCTGTTCAGGAAACTGGAGGAGGAAATGGCAACCCACTCCTGTATTCTTGCCTGGGAAGTTGCTTGGATAGAGGAGCCTGGCGGGCTACAGCCCATGGAGTCTCCAAGGGGCCACAGGACTGAGCGACTGACTCTCACTCGCTGACATGTGAAATGGGAGATGTGAGAGATTTCTGGATAGTGCGTTGTCTCAGCTGGATTTCCTCCTCTGCTCCGCCCTTCAGTTTAGGTGCCCTGAGGTGATAGCTGACTACCTGGGTCTGAATCCTGCCTGCTTGGGTACTACGACTTCCTGCACTCTAAAAGACAGGTGGGGACACACCGCAGGGCACTTGGTCAGTGGTTGGGAGGATTCAAGAAATTAACACAGATCAAGCGCCTAGAAGGCTACATGGGCACGGTAAGCATTGAACAGATGTCTTCCGTCACTGTATTATATAATCCACAGACGTGTATCCTCTGTTGTGGAGCCTGCTGGTAGAAGATGTATGTCTTCAGGCTTCCAGAGTCTACATGCGTGCAAAGTCACTTCCATTATGTCCAACTCTGGTAACCCATGGACTGTAGCCCACCAGGCTCCTCTGTTCATAGGATTTCCCAGGCAAGAATACTGTAGTGGGTTGCATGCCCTTCTATAGGGGATCTTCCGCACCCAGGGATTGAACCCATGTCTCTTATGCCTCCTGTAGCAGCAAGCAGCTTGAGCCACCTGGGATTCTGCAGTCTGGAGGAAACGACAGCCTCTGATTAAATGAGTGCATATACAGCCACTTTGAAATTGAAACTGCTTCTGGGTGATGGCCATGTGCGTACGTGGGGAATCTTTCTAGCTGACCTGGGGTGCTTGAACCTTTCAAGAGATGAAGGACATCCTTAGTTACATCCAGGAAGATGTTTTGGGTTGATGGAAGAGTTTGTTTCTTAGCAGAGAATGCCAAGAAAGAAAGGGTTAATAAGACTCTGTTTCTGACTTTGCAAATGAAGAGGATGACAATATGCCACCCCAAGGGGAATAGTGGAGAAGGGAAAGGCTACCCTACTCCAGGATTCTGGCCTGGAGAATTCCCGTGGACAGAGGAGCCTGGCAGGCTATAGCCCATGGGGTCGCGAAGAGTCGGACACAACTGAGCGATTGATCACAAAGTGATATAGATGGGTGGTGTTTCTGGGGCTCTGGGGGCTGTGAGAAAAAAAAAACCTCTTATCCTCTATGTCTCAGCATGGAAAAGAGTTCATCGAGAGGCAAAGTGGTAAGAAGTGATTTGTTAGAATAGACCTCTTGTGAGGCTTACAAGTCAGAGGGTGTCGTGCCTGGAGTAGTCAGTGGGTAACATTTTTATAATCAAAGGTAGAGAGGGGAGGAGGAGAAACTCTTCTTTGACTTTCTTGAGTAGATGTGACCACTTCCATCATCGGCTCCTTCTCCGTGTAGGGCAGGGGAAGTTTCTTATCCCTCCGTGGTCAAGTTAGGACCACAGATTATTCCTTTTTTATGTGTATAGAGAGCTTATCCTAACTTACTGAACTCACAGGGCAGGATGGGGCTCTCATGCCACCATTATTTTATTGTTTTGGGACATATCTCCTGCTTCTGTTGCGTAGTTTTGTTGCTAAGGAAGCCGGCTTGGGGACACAGAGGGAACTCTGCCTTCCGCCTTTCTGCCTAATCGCAAGCCATGGATTATCTTTATAAAGGGAACACTTTTTCTTTTGTAAAGCTGTATTCTATCATATCAAGAAGGGAACAATTCTTAAAAGTGGGCCATGACTCCTTTCTGCAGAGGGTACCAGGTTGCATCTTGTAATCAAACTTGCTAAACAACCCTTAAGTTTCCCTCAGATATTTTCCTTCCCATGTACTGCCTCTCCTAGAAGCGAAAACTCTTCCTTCTTTTATTATTAGTCACTTCTTAGTTTATCACCCTTGGTGAACATACCATAAGCTCCTGGATCTAAATTCCTCTTTCGAGTACTCGTTTATTTTCTGTGAAACCCCACATACATATAAAATTAACACGATAAAATCTGTGCCTTTGTTGTTCAGTAGCTCAGTCATGACTGACTGACTGTGACTACATGAAATATAGCATGCTAGGCTTCCCTGCCCTTCACTTTCTCCCAGAGTTTTCATGTCCATTGAGTCAATGATGCCATCCAACCATCTCATCCTCTGTCGTCCCCTTCTTCTCAATCTTGCCCAGCATCAAAGTCTTTTCTAATGAGTCAGCTCTTCACATCAGGTGGCCAAGGTATTGGAGTTTCAGCTTTAGCATCAGTCCTTCCAGTGAATATTCAGGACTGATTTCCTTTAGGATGGACTGCTTTGATCTTATTGCTGTCCAAGGGACTCTCAACAGCCTTCTCCAAAACTACAGTTCAAAAGCATCAATTCTTCAGCCCTCAGTCTTCTTTATGGTCCAGCTCTCACATCCATACATGAAAAACCATAGCTTTGACTACACACACCTTTGTCAGCAAAGTGATGTCTCTGGTTTTTAATACACTATCTAGGGTTGCCGTAGCTTTTCTTTCAAGGAGCAATTGTCTTTCAGTTGCATGGCTGCAGTCACCATCCGCAGTGATTTTGGAGCCCAAGAACATAAAGTCTATCACTGTTTCCACTGTTTCCCCATCTGTTTGCCCTGAAGTGATGGGACCAGATGCCATGATCTTCGTTTTCTGAACGTTGAGCTTTAAGCCAACTTTGTCACTCTCTTCTTTCACTTTCGTCAAGAGGCTGAGTTGTTTTTAGTTGTTCTTCACTTTCTGCCATAAGGGTGGCGTCATCTGCATATCTGAGGTTATTGATATTTCTCCCGGCAATCTTGATTCCAGCTTGTGCTTCTTCCAGCCCAGCGTTTCTCATGATGTACTCTGTTAAATAAGCAGGGTGACAACATACAGCCTTGACGTACTGCTTTCCCAGTTTTGAACCAGTCTGTTATTCCATGTCTGCTTCTAACTGTAGCTTCTTGACCGGCTCAGGAGGCTGGTAGGCTGGTCTGGTATTCTCAACATATTTATTCTATTAACCTGGGTTTTGTTCATTTCATCTGCATCTGCCAGATCCTGAACCTAAGAGTCAGGAAACCCCCATAACACATTCCAAACTAGTTACTGCTTTCCCAGTTTTGAACCAGTCTGTTATTCCATGTCTGCTTCTAACTGTAGCTTCTTGACCGGCTCAGGAGGCTGGTAGGCTGGTCTGGTATTCTGAACATATTTATTCTATTAACCTGGGTTTTGTTCATTTCATCTGCATCTGCCAGATCCTGAACCTAAGAGTCAGGAAACCCCCATAACACATTCCAAACTAGATAGAATTAAAGAATAATGTTCCACTACATACACGTGGGTATGTGTGCTTGCATTTGTTATAATATAGTATAACATAATATAATCGGAGAAGGCAATGGCACCGCACTCCAGTACTCTTGCCAGGAAAATCCCATGGATGGAGGAGCCTGGTGGTCTGCAGTCCATGGGGTCGCTAAGAGTCAGACACGACTGAGGGACTTCACTTTCACTTTTCACTTTCATGCATTGGAGAAGGACATGGCAAC
The DNA here is from genome assembly GCA_006408615.1 of Connochaetes taurinus. Classification (NCBI taxonomy): domain Eukaryota; kingdom Metazoa; phylum Chordata; class Mammalia; order Artiodactyla; family Bovidae; genus Connochaetes; species Connochaetes taurinus. The sequence continues at coordinate 63,032 of SJXO01004192.1, read as the reverse complement.
CCACTCCCGTGTTCTTGCCTGGTGAGTCCCAGGGATGGAGGAGCCTAGTGGGCTGCCGTCTATGGGGTCGCACAGAGTCGGACACGACTGAAGCGACTTAGCAGCAGCAGCAGCAGCATAATATAATACACTATGAGAGGATAAAAAGGATATACTTTTTTGCTGAGTGTCTTAGTCTCTTGGAGAGTGAAAGACGTTTTGAGCAAAACCACATTGATTATTCCCCCCCTCCTTAGTCTAGGAGAGGCCGTCCTTGAACCAGAAGGACTGTGACCTCTTCCGCTTAGTATATCAGCTGCCTGGGTCGGGGGGCAGGGGGTGGCTTTTCCTCAGGCTAGTGGCATCCACGTGACCCTCGAGGCTGTCGGAAGTACAGAATGTCATACCCCTGGCCCAGACCTCCTGAGTCAGCCTTGCATTCTGATGAGTTCCTTGAGTGACTCATATGCCTGTCAAAGTGGAAGAAGTGCTGCTCTGACTGGTGATCATTGATCGTCCGTACCAAGGGTGAATAAATGAGTGTATACATGAATAAATAATTGAATAAGTGGAGCAGTTAAGAAGTAGCGAATGGTATGTCTTTCTTTATGCTTATCTAGAATGCTGAAAGGTATTGGCTGTGTTGCTTGATTTCGCTTCCAGCATCTCTTTTTATTTATCTATTTTTTACTTTGTTTTGGGCTGCACTGGGTCTCTATTGCTGCAAGCAGGCTTTCTCTAGTTGCACAACTATCCAGTCGGAGCTCAGAGTCTTCGTTGTTCTTGGGATGTGGGATTTTCCCAGGCTGGAGATTGAACCCGAACCCATGTCTCCTGCATCGGCAGGCAGACTCTTATCCACTGTCCCACCAGGGAAGTCCAGGCTCCTCTGAAAGAAAGGGCTTCTTTTTTCACCAACCAGATTTCTTTCCAGACTGGACCACTCACTCAGGTGGTTATGATGCTCCTGGGTTCCTTCTCTCAGGCTTGTCGTCCTATATGTAGATGAAGGCTCACTCAGCTCACCCTATGAGTTTCAACCTGCTGGTTCTTGCAGAAGATGGTCCTTAGAATTTTCGAATGGATACCCTTGAGACATGCTTTAGTTTTCCTTTTCATAGCCGCTTCGGCTTGCAATTGCCTGCCTTGGACTCCTTGCCTTAATAGCATAGGTCTTCCATTTTATTTGATAATTGCGTAGTGAGATGGCTTATATCCTTATTGGCTGACACTTAGCAGGGTTTGTTTCATGTTGTGTAGTAATTTGATTTACGGCTTCTGAGCATTATTGCTTTAATCTTGTGAGCTTTCCATGATTGCTGTTCTATTTTCTTTTTCTTGAACATGGGAGATATTTTATTAGTTATACAGATGGGGAAAAAAATGAAAGTCTCAAACTTAAAGAAAAAGCTGCAGCTTTATTACTGATATATCCTTGACCTTCAATATTACAGTATTTTCAGGTGTAGATATTTGTATATGTTGTGAAATGGTCACCACAATAACGTTAGCTGACATCTGTCACCTTGTATAGTTATTTTTTCTGATGAGAAGTTTAGCAGCTTTCAAATTAACTGTCCTCACTATATTGTACGTTATATCTCCATGACTTACATAAATTTTATTTTGTAAATAAATACTTATAAATGGAACTGGCAGTTGATACATTTTGCCTTCATACTCTTTGCCACCCTCCTCTTCTGCAGCCCCCGGGTTGTTCTCTGAATCTCTGAGTTTGATGTTTAACTTTTTAAATCCCACATAGAAGTGAGGTCTTGCAGTAAATATCTTTGACTTCTTCCACTTAGCACAATGCCCTCCACGTCCATCCATGTTGCTGCAAATATTTGGCAACATTTCATCCTTTGTTTTTTTACAGGTGAATAGTATTCCAGTGTGTGTGTGTGTGTGTGTGTGTGTGTATCCCATTTTCTTTATCCATTCACCCATCAGTGGAGACTTACATTATTTCCCTCCACAGCCATGATTCTTGAACTATTACGGAAATGCCTTTAGCAACAGCCTCTAAGACATCCTGAGTTTATGCTTTGACTCCAGTGCTTCCTAGTTGGGTGGTCCCTGTTGGGGTCCTTTAATAGACCGGAACCTGGTGGTCCAGAGTCAACCAATAAGAAAGTAAAGGAGAGAGAAAGAGGCTGATATTTCTTGGTTTATGCAGAAAGCCAATAAAGCCCCTGGCACGGGGCTTGCTTTGTTCACGGAGGCCTCAGGCACCCTCTCAATGGGGTGAAGGCGCACAGCACCTTCTCCAGAGGGTCTTAGAAGCCCGGGCAAGAAAGTGAACTCAGAGAGCCTCTGCGCTCCAGGGGATCAGCCTGAAAAAGAGAGAGAGAGAGAGAGAGAGAGAGAGAGCAAGACACGGGGTCCAAAGCTCTGATGGAGCAGAGGTGTTTTATTCAACACTGTGTAGGTATTTATACTGTCTTACAAGATAGCTATTTTCAGCAGAGATATTACCACATGGTTCATAAAAAGGAAGAGGGTACTTACCACCGTATTGAAAAATTAACAAAGGAAATGCCTGGATCCCTCAGCCCCGGGACAGAGGAGCCTGGTAGGCAGCAGTCCATGGGGTCGGTGAGTCGGACACTCCTGAGCGACTTCACTTTCACTTTTCACTCTCATGCATTGGAGAAGGAAATGGCAACCCACTCCAGTGTTCTTGCCTGGAGAATCCTAGGGACGGGGGAGCCTGGTGGGCTGCAGTCTATGGGGTTGCACAGAGTCGGACACGACTGAAGCAACTTAGCAGCAGCAGCAGAGGATTCCTGACAGACCCAAAACAGCACTCAGGAAGCCTCCTGTTAAATGCTTTCTGACAGGCCCCACATGTTGGTTGCAGGGCTTAGAACTCTGACTAGTGTATGGCAAGTTCGTGTCAGTGCGAGCTGTGTCCTCGTTCACATCTTGTTCCTTCTCGGGTTGAATGAGGTTTGTTGAGCAACTAATATGGGCTAGGTGTAAAGGAAGAACCGAGGGAGGGCCAGCCGCTGTGTTTGTGTCTCACGTTGGTGGGGAAGGCTCTTGTGAACGTCATAGCAGACGGCAGTGGGCATGGCATGCCCTGGGGGTGTAAGACAGAGGGCTCTGAACGCCACCACCACCACCCCGACCCCCAGACGTGAGAGGGGCCATCGTTGCAGAGAAGGGCTCGTTTAGGATGGACTTGAAACAATCAGGGTGCACTCACCTTTATCTTCTGCCTGGATTCAGCCTGCATGCTCCATCCGACTTCCGTCAGCCCGACAGCTCAAGTGGCTTTTATCATCCACGGAGCCATCTGAAGTTGGACTCATATTTAGTTTCTTTCACTGTCCTTGAACTCAAGTGAGGAGAGCCTTTTTTTTTTTTTTTAAATTAAAGACAAAGACTGCCTGGGTCTTAGCCATTATATCGCCAATTCCTTTATCAATAAATGTGTTGCCGGGCACCAGCTAAAGGCACCTGGGCTCCGTCGTTGCGGCTCCCAGGCTTGGTTGCTCTGAAAGTGAAAGCTGCTCACTTGTGTCCAACTCTTTGCAATTTCATGGACTATACAGCCCATGGAATTCTCCAGGCCAGAGTACTGGAGTGGGTAGTCAATCCCTTCAAAAAATCTTCCCAACCCAGGGTTCGAACCGGGGTCTCCCGCCTTGCAGGTGGATTCTTTACCAGCTGAGCCACAAGGGAAGCCCTAATTGGTCTGAGGCATGTGAAATCTTCCAAAACTGGGGATCGAACCTGTGTTCATTAAGGTGGACCCTTAACTACCGGAAGTCCCTCAGCTTTCTGTAAATTAGCACCTTTTCCCTATATCTCCCTCCTTCTCCCTTCTCTCTGTTTAACACACACACACAGACACAGACACACACACACACACACACATACACCAGATGCCCAGGATTTTTTTTATTTTCCCTTCAGGGGAAGAATAATCATTGGGTCATGTCATCAGCAGCCAGCTCTCGTGATAAAGCCTGATTCCTTCCAGAACAGAGTTTGGAATTGGTAGTTCCAAGCTGATTTTAGCAAAGGTGAGATGAATTCAAACAGATACATACTGAGTCCTGTTGGGGAGAAAGGAAACTTCCCCCTCCTAGGTTCTTCTGGCCAGTCTGAGTTAAAAGGGTGTGGGACAGAAGAACAGGAGAAAATCTCACTTACCTGTGTCTGTACTCTCACCTCACATGAGACTCAGATTCCTCATGTTCACAGGAGGCTCGGAGACAGATGGGTCGAAGCAGGTCTGAGCAGCTCCCTGGGTGAAGGAATGGAATGGAGCCTGGACTTCCAAGGCCAGGAGGGTCAGTGCCAGGATGCTAAGAAGAAGAGCACGTGTTGGGTGGTTCCCTTTGCCCTGACGTGTAGATGGGGTTGCTTAGCTAACATTTATCTCTGGGAATAACTTTTTGGGAGGGGGGGTAACCTACAAAAACCACACATTTTGGGAGCGGGATTCAGGATGGGGAACACATATACACCCACGGCTGGTTCATGTCAATGTATGGCAAAAATCACTACAATATTGTAAAGTAATTAGCCTCCAATTAAAATTAATTAATTTAAAAAACCACACATTTCAGTTAATCTAAGTCATCAGGGGGCCTTCCGTGGTAGCTCAGGCAGTAAAGAATCCACCCGCAATGCTTGAGACCTGGGTTCCATCCCTAGGTCAGGAAGATCCCCTGGAGGAGGGCATGGCAACCCACTCCAGTATTCTTGCCTGGAGAATCCCATGGACAAAGGAGCCTGGCGGGTACAGTCCATGGGTTGAAAAGCATCAGAATTTGCAGGGCCTCAGTAGCGTCTGAGCCAAAACACTTCCCACGTGAAATGGGCACGTTTGGGATGGCTTTGTTCTGAATCCCGGCAGCCTCATTCTGAGGACCTGAAGAGTTGAGATAACTGCAGTCTGAGGACTGGTGCAGTAGGTTCCATGATGTGGGAGTGGGGTGGGCAGCTTGGGAGCTGGAAGCATCTCGGCTTTGGGTTTAGATCCCCCTGCACCCCAGGTTGGACCTGGAAGAGAAGTGTGGCGGTGGGGCTCACGGAGGGGGCTGGAACCAGTTACTTGACCTCAGTGAAGAGTCCCTGTTTTGAAGTGGTTAATTGCTTTCTCTGCTGTTGCCCACTAAGCCTGCATCTTGCGACAGTTTCTGTTCCCGTTACTCTCTGAATAACTATTGCGTATCTCTTACCGATTCCTCGCGAATTATCTCCCCTTTTTTTGCAGTGTAACAATGCCTGCTGTTTCCCAGCTGAAGGGAGCTAGCTGTCCTTGAGATACGCCTGGCAGTCCCTAGCTGTGCACTGAATGCGTATCTGCCCGCTGCTTTCATAGACGCACGCAGACACGGGCAGAAAGCCTGGTCACTTGGCCGTAACGCGCTTCTGTATAGCAGCAGCTCACTCACCCATCCCTAAGTCTGTTCCGACTGTATGAGGAGGCGTGTTGTGCTTGGCTGTGTTTGTGATGAGCTTTTTTTTTTTTCCCAGCAAGGTCTCTCTTCCTGAGAAGCAGAGACGGAAGGTGGGAGCTACACGGTTAATACAGAAAGCGCTGGCTCAGCCAAAGGGACCGCAACAGGCCCTTGGAACAGGTAGTTGATTCTCGACCAAGACATTTGTTATCGCAGACAGGATCTGAGCACAGACCAGGAGAGCTTCTGAGTAATGAAAGGAGTTTGGGGACACCCGTGAAGCGTGCACACGTGCACAGATAAGTGCATACACACACAGGCACGTGCAGACATGCAAACACATACACGTATGCATGCACGCATACATACCCGTGGAGAAGGACATGGCAACCATCTCCAGTGCCCTTGCTTGAGAAATGCCGTGGACAGAGGAGCCTGGTGGGCTACAGTCCATGGGGGCACAAAGAGTCAGACACGACTTAGCAAATAACCCTTTCACCCACTTTCACGTCACCTGACTTTGTCTAAAGGCCAAAGTATTATCATATTATCTTGCTTGACTTTTCCTTTTTTTTTTTTTTTTTTTGCTTTTTCTCACTTCTGTGGTTAAATGTATTCTTTGGAACTCAGGGAAGGCCTGGAAGGTGAAAGTTTTCCTACAGTCTAGAAGTGGGAGTTTTTCTACAATCTAGAAGCAGAACGCTTTTCTACAATGGGGGGACAGTCTGTCCTGGGAAAGCCCCACAGGGTCCTGCTCAGTTAGACACGGTCCGTCCTGAAGGGTATGCACTGATTTTCTTCCACCTGTTCTCAACTCAAGAAACTGGATTCAGGGACTTCCCTGGTGGTCCAGTGGCTGGGAGTCCATCTTCCAATCCAGGGTGTGTGGGTCCTATCCCTGGTTGGGGAGCTAAGATTTCACCTGCCTCATGGCCAAAAAACCAACATGTAGGCCAGAAGCAGTATTGTAGCAAAATCATTAAAGACTTTAAAGATGTCCCACATGCAAAAATCTTTTTGTTGTTCAGCCGCTCAGTCATGTCCTCCTCTTTGTGACCCCATGGACTGCAGCACACCAGGCTTCCCTGTCCTTCACCATCTCCTGGAGCTTGTTCAAACTCATGTCTGTTGAGTCAGTGATGCCATCCAGCCATCTCATCCTCTGTCGTCCCCTTCTCTTCCTGCCTTCAGTCTTTCCCAGCATCAGGGTCTTTTCTATTGAGTCAGCTCTTCACATCAGGGGGCGAAAGTATTGGGGCTTCAGCTTCAGCCTTAGTCCTTCCAATGAATGTTCAGGGTTGATTTCCTTTAGGATGGACTGTTTTCATCTCCTTGCTGTCCAAGGGACTCTCAAATGTCTTCTGCATACCTTGGGTGGGTAGGGGACTGGATTCAGTTGTCCAAGTTCATTCCATGCTTGGTATGAGATTCCCTGCAAGCTGAAGACACAGGATTATCTTCTGGACTCTGGTCTGTTGTGTGTTTGTTACGTGTCAAAAGGTAGTTTAAATAGTACTTGCTGTAAGATACAGCATTCTGACTCTTTTTTGCTCTCTCTCTTATGGAAAAAAAAAAGAGAGAGACGGTACTTATTAAACTTTCTCAGATATATGGCGCTGCATATTTCCTCTGCTTAAAGGGAATTTAAAAAAAAAGATTATTAGGATACAGTTTGTGAGTTTTTGACAAACAACCTCATACAGTGCATACTTTGCCAGATCTGTCAAAGTGAAATACTTTTGGAAATAGAAGTGGCTATATTTTATGCGCACTTAGTGTAAAAATGGAGTGAGTCCTTGAAATATGATTTCCAAGCTTTAGAGTCATGCGTGAGTTCTCTCTATTCTAAGTCAGGAGGTGTCCATCCAAGGGACAGATTGATGGGCCAAAGATTTGGGACCCTTGTGTGCCCGTCCTGTTCTCACTATATTCAGTAAGCAACACAGAGATGCCTTTTTTTGAAAATCAATATTAATGTCCTTTTTAAAGATTGCCCTTTACAGAACTGTGTCTCTCCTTCACAGAACTCTCTCCTTCACAGAACTGTTTCTCCTTCATACCCTTTTTGTCTGTGATTTTAAGAAACTTTTACTCTTTGTCTTTTTTTGCAGTTAGAAGATTCTTAGCATTAAATATTAAAGCTGTGTTTTCTTTCTTCATTTTGACCAGTTTTTGAAGGTATTACCCAGTGGAGAATCAGAGTGCCTGTTTACTAATGTGTGTTCTGCCCTTACTAAATGTATGATCAGAGGCAAGTGACTGAAATATTTCGATCATTCAGATTCTTTTGCTATAAAGTTGGAAGATAATGGTGGAGCTTCCCAGGTGGCACTAGTGGTAAAGAACCTGCCTGCCAATGTAGGACACATGAGAGGTGGGCTCTATCCCTGGGTCGGGAAGATCCCCTGGAGGAGGAAATGGCAACCCACTGCAGTGTTCTTGCCTGGAGAATCCCGTGGACAGAGGAGCCTGGTGGGCTACAGCCCGGGAGGATATGGCTTAGTACAGCAGCAGCATTCAGTATATAACACGGTAACTGTAGCTGCCACCACTGTCCTGTGAAAATGAAACTTGGAAAGATGAGTAGAACTTGAATATTGTTCACAAAATAATTTAAAAGTTAGCATTTTTTGTGACGGATGTGGGAGCATCCTTTCGTAAGAAATACGTGTGTCATATCATTACACTGTGCTTTTTAAGAAGTATCTTCCAGTTTTATGTGTCAGTTATGCCTTGATAGTGCTGAGAGAAATGGAATGCATGAGCCCATCTGGGTTAGTGTTGACCAGATGTATCAATACTTTTGGAAAATTTGATTTATGTTGATTATAAATATAAACAACACAATAAACAGTGACTTTTTTTTTTTTTTGAGTTAGCACAGAGGAGGGACTTAAATTCAGCATCGATTTTTCAACCTGTAAAAAAGCAAAATTACAACCTTCCTTTGGGGAAAAATCAACAAACCACTTCCTGATGAGACACACTCTCTTTACCAACCCATTTATTTCCAACGTGCCAGTGTAAGAAAGGATGCCTTTGAGGGCTGAGGGTGGGGGGGGAGTGAAGAGCCCTTTTATTGAGTATGTTCACATCCCTGTTTCCTTGAGGACAGCCCAGTATAGGATTCATCTTTGTATATTCCATCTCTAGCACTTAATAGACAGTAAATGATTCTCTTTTTTTTTTTTTAAACTCAATGTATTTTAAGGCCTGTCTTCTTGAACATCTTCTGGTTGAAGTACTTGCTAGGAGTTTAGCCTCTATTGACTGGATTGGGAGGCCCTTGAAACCAAGCATCAAGGGCTGAGACATCCAAGGGACCCTGTGTTTGTTATTCCAAAGAATAAGAGGCTGCTTGGAAAGGGCACAGTCGCAGGCAGGGAGAGAAAGGATGGAAATTAGCACAGGGATTCCAGAGATGAGGATGGGGGTGAACTGAGGGAGGGGGACTGCACAGAGAGGCGTGAGCAGGTGCCAGGGCTGGGCCCAAGAGTAGAAAGTGGAATCGATTCTGGCTGACCATTTATCCAGAAGTGTGCAGGATGCCATGGAGATGGAGAAGGGAGGAGTCAGGGAAGGAAGTCTGAGCTCTGATCCATTCTGGGTGAAATTGGGATGCTTTCTGCCACTCCAGGGGGCTTCCCTAGTGGCTCTGATAGTAAAGAATCTGCCTGCAATGCAAGAGACATGGATTCTGTCCCTGTGTTGGGAAGATCCCCTGGAGAAGGGCATGGCAGCCTGCCCCAGTGTTCTTGCCTGGAGAATCCTGTGGACAGAGGAGCCTGGTGGGCTGCCATCCATGGGGTGGCAGAGAGTCAGACATGACTGAGCATGCAAACAGAGGATGGGGCAAGGGGGCTGTTTCCAGCTCACAGGACAGCTGTGGGTGAGATGTCCAAACGACAGTGTTATTTGCTCAGTCCTATCCAACTCTTTGCTGCCCTGTGGAATTTAACCTACCAGGCTCCTCGGTCCATGCGCTTCTCCAGGCAGGAATACTGGAGTGGGTTGCCATGCCCTTCTCTGGGGCATCTTCCCAACCCAAGGATCGAACCCAGGTCTCCTGCGTTGCAGACAGATTCTTTACCATCTAAGCCACCAGGGAAGCCTGAGATGTCCAAAGATAAGTTCATAGGTGGGTCTCTAGGACAGATGACATGTCTGGGAAAACTGGCAAGTCATCAACTCGTAGGTGGAATCAACTGGTGAACAGGACATTGGGATCTGAAGACGGTCAGAACACAATGGTGTGCAACTGGGTCATTTTGGAGCATTTGGACGGCTGGATGCCGGTGGCGGGGGCGAGGGGGAGTGTATGGAAGAGACATCCGTGAGAGACCAGATTGGAACCATCAGGACAGAAGGGAGAAACAGAGGAGACACAAACCGGAGCAGAAGGAAAACCTGTGTCCTGTGCAGTAACCGCGTCAAATCCACCGAGGACCAAAACATATCCGCTTTACTGATTGGTTTTTTTATGGTGCAGTTTGCAGACAGTAAAAGCCCTTTTGCAGGTTCAGATTTACGATACTGACAAACATACGCAAGGGTACAGATCTCGGCTTCAGGACATATGACGATTCCTTTACCTCTCCTGCCTTGCCCGCTCAAAACGCCCCTTTAAGCAGCCCTTCAACTACCCCAGGGCGGCTTGTGTAGTTTTGGCTGGAATGTCCTGTAAAATGCAGTTGCACAGGATTGAGCCTTTTCTTTAATATTTAGTTTTATTTGTATGGCTGATGCAGAGCATGGGATGGTTGGATGGCATCCCTGACTCAATGGGCATGAGTTTGAGCAAGCTCCAGGAATTGGTGATGGACAGGGAAGCCTGGCGTGCTGCGGTCCACAGGGTCACAAAGAGTCAGACACGACCAAGCCATTGAGCAACGGCAACAACACTGGGTCTTAGTTGTGGCCTTGGGAGCTTCAACCTGTCACTCAGGAGTCTTTCCTCTTTTCTTGTGATGCATGGACTCTCGTAGTTGCTCGTGGGATCTTAGTTCTGTGACCAGGGATAGAATCCATGTTCCCTGCATTGCAAGGCGATTTCTGATCCGCCGGACCACCAGGGGACTCCCTGGGTTTAGTCTTTGAAGGTGGCTTTTCCCACTGAGCATTGTTACTTTGAGACTGGTCCACACTCTCACATACCTCATTTTCACCTTCTGATTTAATTCTGTCGTATTATGAAGGCACCACAATCTATCCATCCAGCCCCCCTGGTCCAGGGGCCTGTGGACTGTGTCTCTTTTGTGTGTGTGTGTGTGTGTGTGTGTGTCAGTTATAGTTGCAAAGACCTTACTGATAACCAGTGCGGGAGATGTTCTAGGGCAGTAGAGGAGATGAAAACCAGCCTTGGGAATTGTGAAGGGGAGATGGCAATTAGAGATGAATATTTCATGAGATTTCCCTGTGACGTGATGGATAGCCAGAGATTTGTAGTTCCAGGGAGAGATGGGGTGAAATGAAGATTTTGTTCTTTTTATTACAGGAAGATAGATCTGAGCTTATGCATCCTCTAAGGGTGAATACAGGGTTTTTATATTTGAGTTTGCTTTTGTTTGTTTTGCTATTCCATAATAGAGACAAGCCTGAAAAATAAATTTAGCAATCAGCAAAACAGTTAAAAATAACAGAGCTCGGGGAAAATACTTGAGAGCATGTTACTCAAAACCTTTTGAACTTTGCAACCTACATAATAACAAATACAGTCATATCAAAGTCACTAGAAAATGAAAAAACAGTGCTAATTTTAAACAGAGGCTGGCTTGTGTGTGGAATGTTCTGTTGGAGAATGATAGCTTGCTGGCAGGGGGATGTACCCCAGGTTTCGGAAGACAAAGAGAAACGTACAGAAGTCAAGGAGAAACAAGGTCATCAGCACGTCCCAGATGACGGAATGACTGGCTACATGGGCCAGAAAGAGAAGGAGGGGAGATAGAAATTGTGTACATTTCTCTTTTCTCCTGTGCGGTTGATGATTTCAGCTACGTTTGTGTACTTTGTATTCCACGGCTGTGACTCACTGGTATGAAACATTAAAATCCGGAATACAATTTATATGAACCAATGCACACTGCATTCTACCGAGCTCATTCCTCTGGTGATCAATGGCAAAGAAGCTAACTCATGATACGTATAGAAGTCAGTGTGTGTCCGTAGAAAGAATGATCTAAAAGTTACAGGAGAGAAAAGTTTGATGTTGTTATTCTTTACTCACTAAGTCAGATCCTACCCTTTGTGACCCCATGGACTGTAACCCGCCAGGCTCCCCTGTCTGTGGGATTCTCCAAACAAGACCACTGGAGTGGGTTGCCGTTTCCTTCTCCAGGGGATCTTCCCAGCCCAGGGATCGAACTCGAATCTCCTACATCTGCATTGCCAATCGATTCTTTACTACCGAGCCTCCCAGGAATCCCCAAATTTGATGTAATGTGGTCACAAAAACTGAGAATCAGAGAGAGCCTGTACCAGTATGTATGCCTCATTCCTTACCCCTGAAGTCTTCTTATCAAGAGGCACTGACGTCTGCTCCACAATATTACAAAAGGGATAAATTACACATGGTCAGCTTTAGTTCCCACAGTTAATTGGTGAGGTTTGCAACTGTCAAAGTCATAAGCTACCAGTTTTCTCCATTTTCAGTCCATAGGTCTTAGAAGCCACGGATGTACTATAGGTGCCTGTTAGTGAAAGTGAAAGGGAAGTCGCTCAGTTGTGTCCGACTCTTAGCGACCCCATGGACTGCAGCCCACCAGGCTCCTCCGTCCACGGGATTTTCCAGGCAAGAGTACTGGAGTGGGGCGCTGTTGCCTTCTCCTGTTAGGAAAGTCATACTGTGATGAGTGTCAATGCTGTGAGCAAATGATTTCCTGACGATCCCTTCTAAACGAGAGTTTTCTATCTCTTCTATTGTTTGTGACATACCTTGTTCAAGGATAAACTTAATTATCCTCCCCAGCTAGTCAGGCCAAATTAGATAGCGTCCTTAGTGTTTATGGGCTAGCCTGAATGGGGATTGGAGGTTAGGGGAGAATGGGTACATGTATTTGTATGGCTGTGTTCCTTCACTGTTCACTTGAAACTATCACAACATTGTTAATCAGCTGTGTGTGTGTGTGTGTGTGTGTGTGTGTCTGTGTTAGTCACTCAGTCGTGTCTGACTCTTTGCAACCCTGTGGACTGTAGCGCAGCAGATTCCTTTATCCATGGGATTCTTCAGGGAAGAATACTGGAGTGGGTTGCCATTCCCTTCTCCATGGGATCTTCCCGACCCAGGAATCAAACCCAGTATATTGGCTATACTCCAATAGGAAATAGAAAGTTTAAAGTTTGGAGAAAACAAACAAAAGAATTAGATAGCATCCTTGAAAGATTAGTACACCCGTCGCAAAGAAAAAAAAAGGTGGCCCCTGACAGTCCTGTGGTTGACTCCACACTTCCAGTGTCGGGAGCTCAGGTTCCATCCCTGGTCAGGGAACCAAGATTCCAACATACCTCTCAGTGTGATCAAAGCAAAACAAAAACGGTGGTTCCATGTTGCAGTGGCCACAGGCAGACGGACTGTGACTGCGTTTGGGGCTTATCTCAGGGGTTGGTACCATGGCAGTTTCAGTACCATAACTTGCTCTGTCCATCTTTTTGTGATACGTCTATGCATTGATATCCCCCATTAAACGTGCACTTCCAAGAGAAAAGCATCGTGTCTCCTTGAGTCTGAATTCAAGCTCTGGTCCCCCGAGTGGCAGCTTTAGAAGGGGATGTCAGAGAAGTTCATGAGATGACTGTCTGAGAAGGGAGCAATGAAATTACTGGCCAGTGGGTGTTTACTCCTTTAGACGGAGCCCACTCATTCTGGCTTCGCCCAGACCTGCCACGCTGTGGGTGAGCAACAAGATGGAGGTGAAATACGACATCCCGAGACCATCTAAAGAACAGCATGGCTGAGTGCCCGGCACAGACTTGAGTGTGGTAAAGTGTCGTGCAAGAGAGGAAGGCTTCAGCCTGCGTGAGAAGCCAACTCAGCCCCCAGTGCAGACTCTGCCATCGCCTAGCTGCGGGAGTTGGGTCAGTTTCACAAAGTGTCGTTTTCTTTCAGACTTCCCTGGTGGTCCAGTGGTTAAGACTTGCTCTTCCAGTGTAGACGGTAAAGATTCAATCCCTGGTGGAGAAGTTAAGATCCCACGTGCTTTGGGGCCAAAAAAAAAAGGGGGGGGCAAAACATGGAACAGAAGCAATATTGTAACAAATTCAGTGAGTTCAGTTCAGTTCAGTTGCTCAGTCGTGTCCGACTCTTTGTGACTCCATGAACTGTAGCCCACCAGGCTCCTCTGTCCATGGGATTGTCCAGGCAAGAATACTGGAGTGGGTTGCCATTTCCTTCTCCAGGAGATCTTCCTGATCCAGGGATCAAACCCACGTCTCCTGCCTTGGTAGATGGTTTCTTTGCCACTTAGCCACCTGGGAAGTCCCAGGATGAAGCATTTATCCAGTCCTTAATATTAATATTGCCAAAGCTGAGAAATCTTGAAATATGGTAATCCAGACACATCTCTTTGTAGAAAGCACATATGTTTCCAAGTGAAGGTCTTCCGACAGAAGCTTAATCTCTGCCTGCCTGCTAAGTTACCTCAGTCATGTCCAACTCTTTTGTGACCTCATGGACGGTAGCCCACCAGGCTCCTCTGTCCATGGGATTTTTCAGGCAAGAGTACTGGAGTGGGTTGCCATTCCCTTCTCCAGGGGATCTTCCCAACCCAGGGATCAAACCTGGGTCTCCTGTATCTGCAGGCAGATTCTTTACCAGCTGAGCTACGAGGGAAGCCCTAGACGATGAATTAGGATCATTCAAATAATTTGGCAAAATTCCTTGAGGAATGAATCAGAAACTGTCTCAAGTAATTTTGTCCCCATCTCTGAGTAGATGCTGTATTAGTTATCTCTATAATAAGCTGGTAGAGTTCCTTTCTGCAAGAGGATTATAGGAAAAATTGGGGATTGAGTATTGAGGTAGTTGATGAAGCTGATGCTGTGTGTTATAATGTAACCTGCAACAGATATAAAGCAAACAGTGAATTAATGTTTCAAAGAATGGCTTATAACCTTTAGGGGCTGAATCCTGTTATTCAGGATTACTGATGTTATTACTTAACTTTTTTGGTGTGCAGTGGGTCAATATCAACTGGAGAATTATTTCATTTACAGCAGAAAGTTACAGTTCTGGAACGTAAAACACAATCAGGGTCATAAAAACACACATCAAAAGAAAAATGTGGCTTTAATCTATTACCTCAATTTTGTGCCCCAGTTTTCCTTGCTATTGTTCTTTTTATTAATTGTATGATTTTTTTTATGGTTTATTCATAAACAGAATGCTGTCCCCAAATGGATGAACCTGTTGACTAGTTGATCAGTAAACTGTAAATGCTGCTGTAAAATAAGGAGTGTTTTGGCGATAAATCAGGCATGAAGAATTCTCGGTTTCCCCGGGGAGCATTTTTGGTAGGTTACGTCAACTAACTCAATGCCCATACACATGAATCAGTACTATCTGCTGGTTTATGAGCCTTGCAAATCACAAATACTATTTTTGCTCCTCAGCACATCTCTCCTGTAATAAATAGGTAATTGGTTTTGTCTTATTGTACTTTTTATATCACTCACTGCAATAATCACATATAAATCCATAGGTTTATGGTTTCTTTTATTATAAATTTTTCATTAGTTTAATTCCTCATTTTTTCTTTCTTAGGCATAGAGCATTGCCAAAATAATGATGACAAACTCAGCACAGATATTTTTGCTTTGGTAGCATAACTGCTTTGGTATATTTATTACTGTTAATTATTTTTTTTATCCTACAAGTATACTTATCAGCTAAAGATGCATTATTTTATAAATGCTGTAGACTGTGTAGAGAAAAAGGCACCCTCTAGTACTGTTGGTAGGCATGTGAATTAGTGCAGCTACGAAAGAGAAAAGTACACAGGTTTCCAAAAAAAAAAAAAAACACTAGAAATAGAGTTAGCATGCTGCTGCTGCCAAGTCGTTTTAGTCGTGTCCAACTCTGTGTGACCCCATAGACAGCAGCGCACCAGGCTCCCCCGTCCCTGGGATTCTCCAGGCAAGAACACTGGAGTGGGTTGCCATTTCCTTCTCCAGTGCATGAAAGTGAAAAGCGAAAGCGAAGTTGCTCATATGGTCATACAGTCCCACTTCTAGACATGTGTCAGGGAAACGCTCTAACTCAAAAAGATGCGTGTAGTCCAGGGTCCACTGCAGTACTGTTTACAACAGCCAGGACGTGGACGCAAGCTGAATGTCCATGGATAGATGAACTGAGAAACAAGATGTAGTGAGGGACTCCCTGGTGGTCCAGTGGGTGAGACTCTGTGCTTCCACTGCAGGGCGCACAGGTTCAATCTTGCATGATTCATAGCATGGAAGAAAAAAAAAAAGAAAAAATACATGTTTCCGATAAACACAATGGAATATTACTTAGCTATGAAAAAGCATGAAATAATGTCATTTGCAACAATGTAGGTGGAACTAGAGATTGTCATACTGAGTGAGGGACGTCAGACCGAGAAACGCAAATATCATACATTAAAATTTACGTGTGGCATCTAAAAAGAAGGATACAAATGAACTTATTTACAAAGCAGAAATAGACTCACAGACGTAGAAGACAAACTTATGGTTACCAAAGGGCAAGGTAGGAGATATTAAATTTAGGGTTTGGGTTTAACATATACACATTCATATATAAAGGAACTACTCTATAGCTCAGGGAAATGTATTCAGTATCTTCTAATAGCCTATAGTGGAACAGAATCTGAAAAGAAATACACACACACGTAAGTGAATCACTTTGCTGTACACTGGAAACTAACGCCACATTTCAATTTAACTATGCTTCAATTTAAAAACTGATTAATAACATAAAAAATATAAAATATGCTTTTTTTCTTCCATAGAAGACTCTCTAGGAAGGTCCCAATACAAAGGAACAACTCCGCTTCAAAGTGTCCCGTGAAAAGCTACATCACAGGAGAATCTGCCTTCAAGAAAGGTGAGAAAGCGTCTTTGACAAAGAAGTCACTGAAATTTTTGTACAAAGTAAAGTTTCTACCATGTAGTACACACAAAGCTAGATGAAAAGTAAACTGAAAAGGCATATACACAAAAATTAAGAAGGAACTGCAAAGTTTTAGATCAGAACACTTAACATTTTGCGTACACTTCAAATATTTGTAACCAAGTATTTTCCGCACCTTAATCAACATGGGGCTAGTGTATGCTTTTATTTATCAGCGTTTGTCTCTCTCTATTTCTCTTTACTCTTGAGAATCTCTAAAGACCTATTCAGAAAATGTCTGTTTCTCCCCCGGTTGGCTCTGAGCTTGTCTGACTGGCACACTGAACTATCCAGGGATGAAATGCCTCCCCAGGCTAGACACACTTTGCTAAGTTGCTTCAGTCGTGTCCAACTCTGTGCAACCCCATAGGCTCCCCCGTCCCTGGGATTCTCCAGGCAAGAACACTGGAGTGGGTTGCCATTTCCTTCTCCAATGCATGAAAGTGAAAGGTGAATGGGAAGTAGCTCAGTTGTGTCCGACTCTTCGAGACCCCGTGAACTGCAGCCTACCAGGCTCCTCTGCCCATGGGATTTTCCAGGCAAGAGTACTGGAGTGGGGTGCCACTTTTCAAACAGCAATATTGTGAAGATGAAGCTTCTGTGCTTACCTATAGGGGGCCCACTGTGTCTGTTTTGGGTGTTTAGAATGCTGTATGGGGCCACTAACTTGGATGCTTCTGGGGATGTCTGATTCTCATGTAAGGCCACAGGGAAGGGCCCAGTGGGATCTCTGGGACCACTCCCTCTGACATCATGCAGGCTGGTCAGGATGAATGAGTACAATGTCCCTCTGCCTGGGTAGCCCTGCAGGGCTCAGGAGGCTTTCGATGGCTTCATTCCACCAAGCAAGGAGCCCTCGTGATTCCGAGTGCTGCCGACGATTGTCATGAGGACTTGAACAGGTAAGAAAAGATGCAGGCGAAATATACAATATGGCCCCTGTAGGATCCATGTCTCGTACATGACTTGCTGTGCATGTTTTAATTAAGTACCTCATTTCCTTGTCCTGAGGTGGTCGGGCCCATTGGCTCTGGTGGTTAATGTCTCACTGTCTACATTGTTGAATATCACTGTGGAGTTGAGATAAAGCCAGAGACCACAGGGGCATCCCGGGATGGTTGGCCAGGTGATGAGGCTGTGTTGTCTCCTTTTAGGGAGCAAGTCTTCTTGTACCTGGAATGAATACTACATGTTAGGTGGTGGAGAGTTTTGCAAATGTGTCTGTGAAGAGCTGGGTGCTCTGGATACCAGAGAGGCAAGACGTTTCATGGCCTGTTTTTGCTCTGATCACCTGTTTTCCATTCATATGTTGCTCTATCAACAATAGCATCCTGGCCGCTTTCCTTTTTGGGAGGATGGGTTTTAGACAAGCCCCCTTAACCTTCACGGCATCATGAAGGAGTAAATATGTAACCGAAGTTACTGAAGTTGGAGTCTCTTTAGTGAGTGTGGATATTTAACAGAGCACAAAAAGGGCTGGAGTGAATTCATCCCAGGAGTGGTGAAAAAGTGAAGTTGCTCAGTCGTGTCCGACTCTTTGCAATCCAATGGAACTGTAGCCTACCAGGCTCCTCTGTCGATGGGATTTTCCAGGCCAGAGTACTGGAGTGGGTTGCCATTTCCTTCTCCAGGGGATCTTCCCAAACCAGGGATTGAACTCGGGTCTCCTGCATTGTAGGCAGACGATTTACCATCTCAGCCACCAGGGAACCCAGGAGGGGTACCCAAATGAAAAAGTTAGCCAATCGCTGGTGCTGACATCTTTCAGAGGCCTTCATTCCTTTGGGGGCATTGTCTCTAATCCTCTCTCACCTGATTTTATTTTACTCTTTT
This sequence comes from Connochaetes taurinus, assembly GCA_006408615.1. NCBI lineage: Eukaryota > Metazoa > Chordata > Mammalia > Artiodactyla > Bovidae > Connochaetes > Connochaetes taurinus. The sequence goes on along the minus strand of SJXO01004192.1, from coordinate 44,660 downwards.
TTTTTTTTAAATTTTAAGAGATGTTATTTTTCCTTTTTAATCCTCTTCAGTTAGCTTATGTTGGTTTCCATCGCTGGGACTGTTCCATAAATCCAAATGGATAGTCACATTTAGTTAGTCAACATAATGACATTTAGTTGGATGAATATGCATCCGTTCACATTGATTTTTGGTCTGGTTGAAAATAGTGGAGCGTCCCTTTCCTGTTTGTATTTTTTTTTTTTTATCATTGAAGGGGTTCCCATGTGGAATATTGTTACTATTATAGAACTTGTATTTATTGTAGGAATTTGATTCATACCTGTGAAGGTTGAAAGTGGAAATCGGTACGCTTAGTCATACTGATTCTTCCAACAAAGGACTTGGTAGAAGCCGTGATGCTTTCCGTCCCCCTGTAGGTTGCATTTCACGTGGGGAAGAGGCTGGGGTGATAGGCAGTGTTATCGTCTCCAGGTCAGCCCCAGTGAAATGAGGTAGGGCTCGGCATTAAGTCAGAAGTGGAATGATGGGCATGCTCCTAACAGGACGGGTGGAATGATTAAAGGGGAAACTCAATGTGACGTAAAATTGTGAATGAGGCCAGATCATCTGGACCCAAGCTGCTGGGCCATCACCACTGATAGAAGGAATCCGAAATCCTCATGTGGGCGTGAATCACCACACTGTCAGAAGTTAAGAAAAGGTGTGGATGACTGATTAAGTTTATCTATAGCCTGTGACAACTGATTTCTATGCAAATCAATTTCATGACTGCTGAGTGAATGGCCTTGATGGGTGAATATGCCTGCTTCATCTCGGGAGATTTCACCAACTGTCGTCCTTTTTAAGAACACTGTATTGGAGTATAGTTGATTTACAATGATGTGTTACTTTCTGCTGTATAGCCAAGCAAATCAGTTATACACCTGCATATATCCGTTGTTTTTTAGACTCTTGTTATTTTTTCCAAACATTTTTCCTCTCCAGCGTTTTGAAAGTTACGCCTCTTGGAGTTGCTCACCTAAATCAGACACTGAAAACATACATACGGGTGTAAGCCTGGCAATGGGTCATTTTTGGCAGTCACCCCTGACAACCCAGGCTGAATACCAGCCTTGTTTAGGGACTGCGTTAACAATTACTGCAGGAGAAGTTACAGTCCTGTTCTTGTCAATTCTTCCTCTGTGAGAAAATCCTAAGAATAACTTGGGTCCCTGTCAAAAGAAACAAGGCTGTAAATCTAAGAAAAGCAGAATGCTAACTATCTACACTGCTCTCCTCCTGGGGGTAGAGACTCTGGGGGTCTGTAAGAGGTCCTTGTCCCGTGGTCGTGAAATAACCAGCTGAAGTGTCAAGGGGAAAGGCTCGACAGACAGTTTAGTTGGGTAAATGGCTATTGCCTGATGGGTTAGAATGATCTCATGGGTTATAATGCTCTGTGAGCTGTGAAAGTCCTTTTTGTTGGCTCATAACCTTGGAGCATATATTCACCCATAAATCATTCCTGTTGCACAGGTGAAATTGTTTACACGGCTCTGTTGGTGAATTAGTCACGTTGGTGATGGACAGGGAGGCCTGGCGTGCTGCAATTCATGGGGTCGCAAAGAGTTGGACACGACTGAGCGACTCAACTGAACTGAACTGATTATCTCAAGAAACAGTTTAGATCAATTAAAAAAAAAAAATCTTTGAGTAAGCAAGTGTCCCTTTTTAGAAAACTAGGCTTGTATTTGTTCTCTCCATTTTAGAATTGTTCAGAGTTAAATCTAAAATTTCCTCAGATGTTTGTTCCCCCAGGAAAGTTAACATCTCATCATTTAGTATTTATTTTAACTAAAATACCCCTGACTCTTGTGAGTTATGAATCAATTTGTTTGCATTGCTTCAAATTGATGTCTCTTCCTTGACTGCAAGGAGATCCAACCAGTCCATCCTCAAGGAAATCAGTGCTGAATATTCACTGGAAGGATTGATGTTGAAGCTGAAACTCCAATACTTTGGCCACCTGATGGGAAGAGCTGACTCATTGGAAAAGACCCTGATGCTGGGAAAGATTGAGGGCAGGAGGAAAAGGGGATGACAAAGGATGAGATTGTTGGATGGCATCACCGACTCAATGGACATGAGTTTGGATAGACTCCAGGAGTTGGTGATGGACAGGGAGGCCTGGTGTGCTGCAGTCCATGGGGTCACAAAGAGTCGGACACAAGTGAGCGACTGAACTGAACTCTTGATAAATGTGTACGATATCCATTCTCTTTAGGGTGGACTTGTCAAATTTTCATGTCTGCATGAGTCACCTGAGGATCTACTTAAATCAGACATTCTAAATCATTTCCGGGATCTGGCCTGGGATTCAGTATTTCACACATCTCCCATGGGGTGTTGCTTCTGTTTCTTAGGAGGAGGAAGCCTTAGATCTTTTCTTCTTCCAAGCATCAGATAGTAAACATCTTTAGCTTTCTTGTCCAGAAGGAGACAGAGAGTGCAGAAATGCCGATGGCTGTATTTCAGTCTGCTTGCATTTATGGATACTGAAATTGGAATTTCACAAAATCTTTATGTGTTACAAAATATTATTCTTTTTGATTGTTCCCAAACACTGGGAAATACAAAAACAGCAACAATGACAACAAAACGAAAAATAAAATAGAATAAAAAACATTCACAGCTCTTGCACTGTATACAAGCAAGCAGCAGGCAAGATTCGGCCCGGGGCCATAGTCACATGATGTCTGTTTTAAGTCAGCATTGCGGGTTAGATTGAGTTGTCAACAAGACGTGCAGCAAGCCTGGGGAGGGAGCCCTGCTTTCTTTGCCATCTGCAGATGGAATCAGCTTAGAGGGGCTCTCTGGAGGAGCAATAGATTTCCTGTGCACTTAAAAAAAATAGTACTGCTCATTATCTCTCCTGGGAGAGTAGCTAATCAAGCCACGGTGGTATTTCCACATTTATCTTAACTCCTAGAAATAGTGTTTAGAAGAGATGCAACCATCAGTTAGAATGTTGTGTATTTAATATTATCCTGCGATCAATGGGACATATACTATACGCACAGCACGATGTATAGAAATTTTTGTTGTTGTTGAGTCATTCAGTCATGTCAAACTCTTTGCAACCCCGTGGACAACAGCATTCAGGCTTCACTAACTCCCAGAGTTTTCTCAGACTCATGTCCATTGAGTCAGTGATGCCATCCAACCATCTCATCCTCTGTCATCCCCTTCTCCTCCTGCCCTCAATCTTTCCCAGCATCAGGGTCTTTTCCAGTGAGTCAGGTCTTCTCACCAGGTGACAGAGTATTGGAGCTTCAGCATCAGTCCTTCCAATGAATATTCAGGGTTGATGTCCTTTAGAATGGACCGGTTTGATCTCCTTGCAGTCCAAGGGACTGTCAAGAGTCTTCTCCAACACCACAGTTTGAAGGCATCAATTAACCATTGTCTAATTATGGTGTGTGATCGGAACTTTGGGCCTCCCTGGTGGCTCAGATGGTAAAGAATCTCTCTACAGTGCAGGAGACCTGGGTTCAATCCCTGGGTTGGGACAATCTCCTGGAGAAGGAAATGGCAACCTACTCCAGTATGCTTGCCTGGAGAATCCCATGGACAGAGGAGCCTGGTGGGCTACAGCCCGGGGGGTCACAGAGAGTTGGACATGGCTTACTACAACAGCAGCATTCAGAATATAACATGGTAACTGTAGCTGACAGTTGCAAATGAAACTTGAAAAGATGAATAGAACTTGAATGTTGTTCACAAAAAAATGAAAAAGGTTAGCATTTTTTGTGACGGATGTGGGAGCATCCTTTCTTAAGATATACCTGTGTCATATCATTACACTGTGCTTTTTAAGAAGTATCTTCCAATTTTATTTGTCAATTATTTTATAGTGTTGAGAGAAATGGAATGCATGAACTCATCTGGGTTAGTGTTGACCAGATGTATCAATACTTTTTGAAAATTTGATTTGTGTTGATTTTTTACAGTGAATTTTTTTTTTTTTTTAGTTAGCACAGAGGAGGGACTTAAATTCAGCATCGATTTTTCAACCTGAAAAAAAGCAAAATTACAACCTGCCTTTGGGGAAAAATCAACAAATACACCAGGAGATGGGCTATCCTGAATTCCATTTCCTGAGAGTTGATAGGCTAGCTCTCTATAAATTATTCAGGATACTATTTCTTCCCACGCTGGGAACATTATCTTTGTTTTCATCTCCTGGCCCCTTGTATCAGGCAGGGGGACTTGTAATATCTTAGCCCCTCGGAATTTGAGAGTCGAGGTTCCGCCGCGCCCGTTTAAATATTCATGAGGAGGCGGAGCCTGCTCTGGGGAGCTCTGCAGGCCTGTTCAGGCATTCCATTCCATCTGTGCTTCAGGTTAAAAAACCCAAGACTGCCAGAGAGGAGGAAGCCAGGCTGTGAGTAGCCAGAACTGGAAGAAATTTGGCTCATTTTACCAAGCGACTTGGTGAACCGATGAGCCTGCCAAGGGCGCTGGAGTGTTTTCCGCCTTCTCCTTGCCCCGTGGCGCTCTCTGAGCACGCTTTCTGTTTCTGATCCTGGGACGTGAATAAAAAGCCCATCACTGCCAGCTGGTGGGGAGTCAGCCCACCTGCCAGGCAAGAGCACTTCTCCCAGCTCTGAATCACTATTCGAACATCCCAGCCAAGGGCTTGGAGGTCTCAGCCATCCAGCCCTTCGGGGTTGTGTTCATCTCCTTCAGCCTTTAATATTTAATATTATCCCACGATCAATGGGACATATGCTATACGCACAGCACGATGTATAGAAATTTTGGGGATTTCTTTATTTTAAATAATGAATCAACCAGGCAGATGTCTTTGTAGGAAAAAGTGCGATAAGACAAAGATGCGGGATTAAAAAGTGCAAACGTTGCTCTGGCACGTCGAAAACCTTCCAGGTTCCACACAGAAACGGGGACAACAATCCCTGACAGCGCAGCTGCAGAGTGTAGCGTCAACATGGGAAATTCAGATATTTCCTTTACATTAACAGTGAACATTCTGAAACGGACGTTTTTGCTCATTCAAGGATTGTAGCAAGAAATTGGCATTTATATGCCTTCTGAGGTTTTAGAATTTTTCTTTTGGAATGTGCTAAAAAGCACTCCCGACTCGCTTGGAAATTCCTCTTCCTTAAGGCAATGGTAAGGGTTTAAATGTTCCAGTCAAAGCTTTTGTGCTGATGAGAACGGGTTTTTTTGGTTTAACTCAAGTCTATCAGAATATACCCACCCCTCCCTCTTTTCCTAGATAAAAAGATATCTAAAATTAGGAAGAATTTAAAGTCATCTGACACGGATCGTTCTTGCTGTCCAGTCACTAAGTCATGTCAGACTATTTGTGATTCTCCATGAACTGCAGCTCACCAGGCCTCCCTGTCCATCACCAACTCCTGATGCTTGCTCAAACTCATGTCCATCGAGTCGGTGATGTCATCCATCTATCTCATCCTCTGTCGTCCCCTTCTCCTCCTGCGCCTCCTCCTGCCCGAGCATCAGGGTCTTTTCCAGTGAGTCAGCTGTTTGCATCAGGTGCCCAAAGCACTGGAGCTTCAGCTTCAGCTTCAGTCCTTCCAGTGAATATTTAGAGTTGATCTCCTTTAGGATGGACTGGTTGGATCTTCTTGCAGTTCAAGGGACTCTCGAGAGTCTTCTCCAACATCACAGTTTGACAGCATCAAGTCTTTGATGCTCAGCCTTGTTTATGGTCCAGTTCTCATATCTGTACATGGCTATTGGAAAACCCATACCTTTGAATAGACAGACCTTTGTCGGCAAAGTGACTTCTCTGGAGGGTGATCTGCGTCCTTTAACATGCATGCCTGTCACATAAGGGTCTTGTTAAAATGCAGATTCTTACTCAGTTGGTCTGGAGTGCATCTGATATTCCGTGTTTCTCGCAAACTCCCCCTGATGCTTATGCTCCCGGTTCAGGCACCACATTTTGCAGAGCAAGGGGATGGGAGATAAAGATGTAGGCTCAGGGATGAAGGCTGTCAGGGTGAGATGGATTCCAAGCTAATAGGATGGGAGTCAGAACTGATTGACTGTCAGCAGGATAAGTAGGGTAACACAGTGACCTGGGTAAAGACTTTGAAGGCAACCAAGCATACACTGAGTAGGTATTCCAACTATACCCCAGGAGATGTGCTTCCTGTATACCCTACGAAAGCAATCAAGACCACTTCCGTATTTTTCTCAAGTTATGCAGAGCACTCTGCCTTGTTTGGGCCAATAGAACGTTGACCAGATGTCTCTCTTTCCATATAGAATCATTTTCTTGCCAGGGTACCTCGTACCGCTTGGAATGTGGTCACCAGACACATCACCGTGGAGTGATGGAAATTCAGATCTGAGACCCCACCCCCCAAACTGTTGTATCTGGAGCTTCACTTGAATAAGATCCTAGGTGATCTGTACGTGTGCTGGAGTGAGAAAGTACTTGTCTAGACTTCTCTTATTGTAGGGAACACAAGAGAATGTGTCAGTTCAGAGCTGATAGAAGTTGCAAGCAGACAGGAGTGGATAGCTACACAGAGGGAAATTGACCTGGAGAAGTGACTGGACTCTCCTTAAGGAAGAAACAGATTCTTGTTGGTTTGCACTCCTGAGATTTGAGGGTTGCTTATCACCGAAGCATAACCTGACTATATCATCGAAGCATCCTGACTAAAACTGCTGAAACTACCAAATCCAAATGTCTGCTTGGATGTTTTGGAGATATTGACCAGATTAGGTCCCTAAGCTCCGTTCTTGGTTTGTAAAATAGAGATAGCTATCTTATTGTGTTGTGATGGATATTACTACCTCTGTAGAATAGATACATATATATATACATACCAGAATACTGGAGTGGGTCACCATGCTGTCCTCCAGGGGATCTTTCCAACCCAGGGATCAAACCCAGGTCTCCTGCATTGCAGGAGGATTCTTTACCAGCTGAACCCCCAGGGAAACCTCCTATATATATGTAGTAAATAGAAACATAGTATTAAGATTGAATAAATGATTTAAAAGATAGCAAGTATTTTTGCTGTCATTGTTGGGTTGATCAGAACTCAATGTACTGGTGTGGAAGGCAGAATTTGAGGCCATAGATGTGTCAGCTATAACCCCTGGGCCAACTCTGGTCTGTTGCCTGTTTATGTAAATAATTGTTGTTGTTCAATCACTCAGTCAAGTCCGGCCGGCTCTTTGTGGATGTTATTCATAAATATCATTGTAATGAAATGCAATCTCTCATTCCTTCATCTATCTTTATGGCTGATTTCATAGAGATTCTGTGGCCCACTAAGCCCCAAATACCTACTTTCTACCCTTTCATAGAAAATCTCGGGTGATCCTTATTTTGTTTTTTAGTCTAATATGAGTGGAAAAGGGGGCATCTATTAATTACTTGCCATTTGGACATTTGGACTCCTTTATGGTCCCTTGGACTGCAAGGAGATCCAACCAGTCCATCCTCAAGGAAATCAGTCCTGAGTGTTCATTGGAAGGACTGATGCTGAAGCTGAAACTCCAGTACTTTGTCCACCTGATGCAAAGAACTGACTCACTAGAAAACAGCCTGATGCTGGGAAAGATAGAAGGCAGGAGGAGAAGGGGACGACAGAGATGAGATGGTTGGATGGCATCACCAACTCGATGGACACGAGTTTGAGCAAGCTCCAGGAGTTGGTGATGGACAGGGAGGCCTGGCATGCTGCAGTCCATGGGGTCGCAAAGAACTGGACACGGCTGAGCGAGTGAACTGAGCTAAACTGACTGATGGTTGTAGAGAAGTGGACCATGTCACGTTTACCAAAAGGATAATCAGATGCAACATTGAGAGTCCAAGACACCAGCATTTCATAATCCCCATGTCACATGTTGGGTCAGCTTGTGGGATCTATATACAGTTCTTCATATATCTGAGATACCATATATGGGTTTATTAGAGGAGGGCTAACCTCCCTCTTTAGCTAAATAGCCCTACCTATAGAAGCAGAAGTCAATAAATGACAACCGTGTTCCTCCAGATGGCAGATTTCTTCGTTAACAGATATTTAAAAATCTGGTATTGTCTTGTTTTTGTTCTCTATAAGACATGGGCTCTTTAAAAGAGCCACTGGCGGGCTGTAACAACCAAAAGAATAGCAAAGATTTCTTCAAAGAACTGTAACTAAAATAGGGCACCATTTCCGCATCGTGGAAGCAAAGAGCAGTCATCAAGAACTAGAAAATTAATGGCCGGGGATTTGCTTCGGAGCACCTCTCCCACCTGAACCGCCTGCTGACTCAGCTGGGTCCTCGCTGCTCACGGAGCCTGTGGCCAAATAAGTAATAATATGTGCTGCCCAACCTAGTGGAGGATAAAATACAGAGGCAGGAGTGGGGAGCGGGGCAGGGGTAAAACTCTTCCAGTTCTGAAGGTGTAATCTGCATCCACCGTAGGAATCCTGGCTATCGGCCAGCGGATGGACGAAGGTGAGCTGACTCAGAAACAGGAGCTGCTCTTTTCTTTCATTTTCTGCCACCAACTATCCATCGCTCTTCCTTGGGGAAGTGCCATTGTAACATCCTCTGGGAGGGTCCTCACCTACAGGACTATCTGTACTTTTGGTGGGGCTGTCCCTTGCTATTGTTGTTTCATTACTCAAGCGTGTCCGACTCTTGGCGACCCCTTGGAGGGTAGCCTGCCAGGCTCCTCTGTCCGTGGGATTCTCCAGGCAAGAATACTGGAATGGGTAGCCATATCCTCCTCCAGGGGATCTTCCCAACCCAGGGATTAAACCTAGGTCTCCTGCATTGCAGGCGGATTCTTTACCCTCTGAGCCAGCAGGGAAGCCGACTCTGAGTACCAAATGGCCTTTCTGCCCCTTGTTAAGGAGTGAGCAGTGACCAGGACTAGATCAGGTGAATTCTTCCCTGGGACTCCAAATATGGTCCAGACAAAGGAATGAGCATTGAATCTCATTTGTCCCAGCTGCGGTATGGACGTGTGAATTGCCTTTTCATCTCCGGGAACATCCAGTCCCAGGAGCTGCCTTATGCCTTTTCATTTCTGCTCTGATTTTTTGGAGAGTCCTTGAATTTCACGGACTATATTCAGTTGTTTGTGTGTGTCTGTGTTTTGTGTTTTTTGTTTGTTTCTCTGGGTCTTCACTGGCCTTCCCTCAGTATACACACTGAATGGAGTTCTGTAAATATGAAAGAATGGTAAGCTGAATGCAGCTGCATGTCCATCCAATTGTCACAACATCTTTATTTCACAACCTGGATCCCTGGCGGCTCAGCCAGTAAAGCATCTACTTGCTGTGCAGGAGACCCGGATTCAATCCCTGGATCGGGAAGATCCCCTGGAGAAGGAAATGGCACCCCACTCCAGTATTCTTGCCTGGAAAGTCCCATGGCCGGAGGAGCCTGGTAGGCTACAGTCCACGGGGTCTCGAAGAGTCCGACACGACTGAGCGACTTCACTTCACTTATTATATACAGTGGGCTTCCCTGGTGGCTCAGCTGATAAAGAATCTGGCTGCAGTGTGGGAGACCTCGGTTTGATCCCTGGGTTGGGAAGATCCCCTGGAGAAGGGCATGGCAACCCACTCCAGTATTCTTGCCTGGAGAGTCCCATGGACAGAGGGTCCTGGCGGGCTACAGTCCACGGGGTCTCATAAAAAAGTTGTACCTTTTGATATGACTTAGTGACTTAGTGGCTTAGTGACTGAACAATGAAGAACAAGAAACGTGGAGGACATAACAGCTGTCCTGCAAGACCCACGTCACACTGACAGTAGCAAAGCTTTGAACCTCTGCTCTGCACTGTACATAGCTGGCTGTGTGCGTAGTCACTCAGTCACGTCTGACTCTTTGCAACCCCATGGACTGCGGCCCACCAGGCTCCTCTGTCCATAGCATTCTCCAGGCAAGAATATTGGAGTGGGTTGCCATGCCCTCCTCCAGGGGATCTTTCCAACCCAGGGATCGAACCCAGGTCTCCCACATGGCAGCCAGACTCTTTACCATCTGAGCCACCAGGGAAGCCCAAGAATACTGGAGTTGGTAGCCTCTCCCTTTCCCAGGGGATCTTCCTGACCCAGGAGTTGAACCAGGGGTCTAATGCATTGCAGGCAGATTCTTTACCAGTGAACCACCAGGGAAACCCACTGTATGTAGGACAGGTTGTAAAATAAAGGCTTTGTGATTATTGGATGGATGTACAGTTGCATTCTGGGTGATATTCTTTCATATTTACTGAACTCCATCCAGTGTGTATGACCTTATTTAAAAGAGCATTAATGACATTAGACATGGCTTAGTGAAGACTATTAAAGAATATGAAAGGGATAAATGATGTCCACACAGATTTAAAGGAATGAGAATTGATTAGCCCAGATTAAACAATGACTGGACAGGAGAGATTTTCAGCTCAAGATAACTTGAGCACTTCAGTTTAACTTCCTCTTTTCCAAATCCAATGAAAATGACCAAAGCATATGTCATGACAGAATGCTTACAGTTGGTGCTTCGCAGATACAAAAATACAGATGGCGGTTGTTCAGACGCTCAGTCGTGTCCAACTCTTTGGGACCCTGTGGACTGCAGCACACCAGGTTTCCCTGTCGTTCGAAATACAGATAAGGTCGGACAGTTCCATCCAAGGGCAGTTCAGAGGCAGAGGAATGCTTCACACTGGAAGCACCCTTTGTAATTCAAGAGTAGACAGCTAGAATCCAGATGAGGATGAGAGGAACAACACGGGAGAATCATTGCCCATCTAGGGGCTCTTTGAGAGGAGAGGAAAGAGACTGGAGAACATGGTCCTTGTCTCAAAGTGTGTGTCCAGTGTGTATCTGTTAAGAGGCTGGCAAAGTCCTTGCAATAGCTAAGTTGTGTCTGACTCTGTGCGACCCCATGGACTGTAGCCCACCAGGCTCCTCTGTGCATGGGATTCTCCAGGCAAGAACACTGGAGTGGGTTGCCGTGCCGTCCTCCGCGGGATCTTCCCAACCCAGCGATCGAACCCGTGTCTCTTACGTCTCCTCTCTTGGCATGTGCGTTCTTTATACCACTAGAGCCACCTGGGAAGGCTCCTTGGAAACACGCTGTGGTGGTCTCAGACTCATCCGGATCCCGACAGCCACACCACACGAGCAAGCAGGCAAACAGTCCTCCCCAGAGAGGCTTCCTTCGTCAACAGCTGACCCCAAGTTCATATTCCTGCATGCCCCCAGGGCTTCGTCCATCGAGAAAAGTGAAGCTGCAGAAACTCTGATCTGCCCTTTTCTCTCCATTTCCTATAAAAACTGAATTACTTCAATTGGGAACCAGCTGAGGTGGTTTGTTGTTGTTCATTCGCTCAGTGCTGTCCAGCTCTTTGCAACCCCATGGTCCGCAGCACGCCAGGCTCCCCTGTCCTTCACTATCTCCCGGAGCTTGCTCACACTCACGCCCATCGAGTCGGTGATGCCATCCAACCATCTCATCCTCTGTTGTCCCTTTCTCCTCCTGCCCTCAATCTTTCCCAGCATCAGGGTCTTTTCCAATGAGTCACCTCTTCATATCAGGGAATCAAAGTATTGGAGCTTCAGCTTCAGCATCAGTCCTTCCAGTGAATATTCAGCGTTGATTTCCTTTAGGATGGACTTTTTTGATCTTGCAGTCCAAAGGAGTCTCAGCTGAGGTGTGTCAACATCCAACTCCCCAAACAGAGGGAAGATAAGACTGAACGTAAACCACCATCCATCGTGAAAAGCAAAACAGAGACTGTGCCAGCATTTAAACGTCTGTGAGACATCTACTCAAGAGTATCGTTACTAGGATCTGAAGGATTAGGGATTGCGAGCAGTCATGGAAGAGAGCGACCATACATCAAGATTCAGTGGAGATTATGGACATAGGAATCCAGTGAGCTACAGTCCATAGGGTCGCAAAGAGTCGGACACAATAGAAGAGACTCAGCACGCGTAAAAAAAAAAATTTTTTAATGGTTAAATGGAGATGGTGCCTGAATATTCAAAATTACAATTAGAGCAGGAAAGTGGGTGCTGGGTACTTAAAAAGGTGAATTGGAAGGTGAAATATGGAAATGATCCTATAATTCAGATTTTTCAAAAGCAAAGAGATGAAATTGATGAGCAAGGCGAAATTGGACAAGTGTTATAGAGCTGCAGTCCCCGACCTTTTTGGCATCAGGGACCAGTTTCACGGGAGACAATTTTTCCATGGACCGGGGTGGGAGGGGTAGCTTGGGGATGATTCAGTTACATTACATGTATCGTTCACTTCATTTCTATTATTACATCAGCTCCACCTCAGGTTATCAGGCCTTCGATCCCAGAGGATGGAGACTCCTGTTCTCGAGGGGATCTGGAAACTCAACATGATAATAACAGATAGAAGGACAGTAACTTTTAAGAATAATAGAGCCAACCGCCCCAGAGAAAGGGGCTTTTAGATTTTATAGTGAGCCTGAGACAATGAAAGGTATCCATCTATCCCAGTGATTTTCCTTCTTAATGACAACTTTAAAGGAAAAGACGCTATAAGCTTTCTGACAGGGTAAACATATTTCAAGGAAGACTGGTCCATAGATGGGAAAATAATCCAAGAACTTCTGCCTTTCGGTATCAGTTCCAGAACACAATATTAGCCATCGATAGAATTAGGAGCGGCTTCCCAGGTGGCGCTAGTGGTAAAGAACCAGCCTGACATTGCAGGAGGCGTTAAGAGACTCTGATTGGATCCCTGGGTCAGGAAGACCCCCTGGAGGAGGGCATGGCAACCCACTCCAGTATTCTTGCCTGGAGAATCCCATGGACGGAGGAGCCTGGCGGGCTGCAGTCCAAGGGGTTGCAGAGTCAGACATGACTGAGTGACTGTGCACCCAGGCTGGACAGGAAAATCACTGATTAGGACCTAAGATTTCTGTATTTATTTAAGGTGCTCATTTATAATGCTAATAAAAGCCTGTTCTTTAAAACAGGTGTTACTTATAAAATGTAGCAGCCATATATTTTTGTTTAGAAAGCTACTTCAGGAAATTCTGCAACTTCTGGATATTCATCATAGATGAAACTGCTTATTTATCAACAGACTTTCTTGACTCCAGTCATAAGATTGTGGAGATAAGGAAAGCATAGATCCATAGGGATCAAAATAGATAAAGAATGACTAGTTACCGGAGGAGTAAATGCTTGTGGCATTTAAAGCTTATGGATAAGTCATAACTCAAGAAGCAGCCCAGAGGTGAAACTCTTATCCTAAAGTAGGCAAACTGATCTTGCAAAAGATAGCCTCCCCAGAGGTCCAAAATTGAGACACACCACCACCTCCCAAGGCAGGGATAGAGTTGCATTAGTAGTAAGACTGGGGAAAAGCTACACAAAGTAACTAGATTTTAGCATCACCCTTTAGCATCACCCCGTTCCCACGACTCACCTCTATGATTCTGATATAAATCTAGTTCTCTCTAGAGGCTCTCAACTACAGGATTCGGGATTTTAGACAGTATGTGTGTGCGCTCAGTTGCTCAGTTGTATCTCTTTGCGATCCTATTTATTGAGGACCCTGTTGGGCTATAGTCAGCCAGGCTCCTCCGTCCGTGGGATTCTCCAGGCAAGAATCCTGGAGTGGGTTGCCGTTCTCTCCTCCAGGGGATCTTCCCGACCAACGAATCAAAACTTGCATCTCCTGCTTGGCAGGCTGATTTTTTTCTTTTTTTCCACCAGGGAAGCCCCTTCAGATAGTAATATAATGAGGCTTAACTGGAAGTCTGTATAAAAAATGGTGAGTCCAGTGCTACGCCTGTTAGAGTGCTCATGGAAGTTCTTTTTTTTCCTTTTACGATTTATTTTCTTCTATCTCTGTTTCATTCTGTGCAGTGTTCATTGGTACACCATCAAGATCTTTCAGCTTTTTTTCTGCATTGTCTTATCTCCTGTTTGCCTGCTGCTGCTGCTGCTGCTGCTGCTGCTGCTGCTGCTGCTAAGTCGCTTCAGTCGTGTCCGACTCTGTGCGACCCCATAGACGGCAGCCCACCAGGCTCCGCCATCCCTGGGATTCTCCAGGCAAGAACACTGGAGTGGGTTGCCACTTCCTTCTCCAATTCATGAAAATGAAAAGTGAAAGTGAAGTCGCTCAGTCGTGTCCTACCCTCAGCGACCCCATGGACTGCAGCCCACCAGGCTCCTCCGTCCATGGGATTTTCCAGGCAAGAACACTGGAGTGGGTTGCCATTTCCTTCTCCAATGCATGAAAGTGAAAGTGAAGTCGCTCAGTCGTGTCCGACTCTCGGCGACCCCATGGACCGCAGCACGCCAGGCCTCCCTGTCCTTCACCAACTCCCGGAGGTTGCTCAAACTCATATCCATCAAGTCGGTGATGCCATCCAACCATCTCATCCTCTGTCATCCCCTTCTCCTCCTGCCCTCAGTCTTTCTCAACATCAGGCTCTTCGCAGCAGATGGCCAAAGTATTGGAGCTTCAGCATCAGTCCTTCCAATGAATATTCAGGGTTGATTTCCTTTAAGTTTCATCTTCTTGCTGTCCAAGGGACACTCAAGAGTCTTCTCCAGCCCTTTTGGCAGTCTAAAAAGTCAAAAACATGTTCATAATAAAAGTATCAGCTAGAAAATGTATAATACTGAAACATACATTTGATGTGTCAGAAAACGTCAATCCTTGTCCCCACCACCCATATAACCTCTCACAAGGCACTTAAAATTCGAATTATCTGAATGACTGTTTATTTGAGAGGAAACGGTTTTACTTATATAGAAAATCATTATCCCCTTTCACTCACAACTACACCTCTGCTCTAAGTGAATATCTTTGTCATTTGTCATGCCCTAAGCTTTATTCTGTCCACAGAACAGTGTCACTACAAGGAAGAACCATATAGGAAGCTGGGTTCATCTCCACTCAGATCAGTGATCTCAAAAAAACATATTTCTTTTGATCTTGAAATTAAAGAACGTCTGAACTTTGTAGCTGGGCATGAGTACCATTTATGAAGCTGGATGATGTATAGTTAAACTACCAGGAGATTATCAAACATTTGCATATCTTTTTTATTCTTGAAAGAGAAATTTCATTGAGAGACATTGTCTCTCTTCCTCTCTGTCTCTCTGTTATTATTATTATTATTTTTTGCAGTCTGACAGTGACCAATTGGGCTTCCCTTGTGGCTCAGATGGTAAAGAATCTGCCCACAATGCGAGAGACCTGGGGTGGATCCCTGGGTCAGAAAGATCCCCTGGGGAAGGGAATGGCAACCAACTCCCATTTTCTTCCCTAGGAAATGCCACGGACAGAGGAGACTGGCGGGCTACAGTCCATGGGGTGAAAAGGAAGGAGATACCACTAAATGGTAGACACGTGCGCATGTGTGTGCGAACACACACACTGACCAATTAAATGTCTGTGGATAAACTCACGGAATGTATTCTAACTCATCAGTGTTTGGACATAAGAGGCACATGGTTATACTGTTGTTTCATCAGTCTGGCCTCTGAGGTGGTGGTCTATATTCATTTCTGCAATCCTTGGTGCTTGTGTATGGGGTTTATACGGGACAGAGTGTATGAAGGCTTGCCTTTTCATGTCCCCAAACTACGTCCCCAGTGTTTCCTTTATTCGCCACCCTCCGAGAGACACGCCGTGCTCCTGACCTCTTATGCTTTGAGTCCATTCTTCCTGTTGAAGCTGTTTATTAAGCCTTCCGGCCTCCTGCCACGCGTTCCTTTTCAGCCTGCGCTTCCTTGATCATTTTCTCCCAAGCTCATACTTTACTCTCCCAGCCCTTCTCTTGTCGCGCTGACAACCCTGATTTATAACGTAGCATGCCTGCCCTTCTCTTTGCCTCGGGCCGACACTGATTTTCTTTTTCCCTCGCATTACCCCATTCTCTGCTCTGACTTGTTTCATTCCCCCTGTGGACACGGCGGCCTTCAAGTCCCCTGTAATTGTAGGCTCACGTGCGTCTCACTCCCACTCTTGACCACGCTTTTTTTTTTTCCTGTTTTGTATTTTGTTCTTACTAAACCCCAGCTCTCCTGATCACACCCCACTCCGCATCCCTTCCCCCCATCCTCCCGACACATCGGACAGTCTGGTCTGATGTTCTTCATTCATCCACCGAGCGCGTTCTTCCACGGCCTTCTTCCCAACCCTGATTAAGACTGAATGCCTCTTTTCTCCTGTTCAGTCTTCTCTCCAGAGACCAGCTTTCAGTTCCCAGTGTCCCATATGGAGCCCTACCCCTGCACTTTGCAGGGAGAAATGTGTATCGTAAAGTAATCAGCCTCCAATTAAAATAAATAATTTTTAAAAATACATCCTTCGAAACACACACACACACACACACACACACAAGAATGTATGAAAGTGAAATCGCTCAGTCGTGTCTGACTCTTAGCAACCCCATGGACTGCAGCCTACCAGGCTCCTCCGTCCATAAGAATGTGTGGAGCCTTGCAAATCTGGGTGTGAAAATCCAAGGCACGTTCCTACGTAACATAAAGCAGGCTTTCCTCTGCTGCAGCCCTTTGTTTGCTTGAAAATATTCCAACTTTTGGAATAGAGATTCTATTTCTTTCCCTTACTAGCTCTTTGAAATGATGGTAAAAATAGGTCTCATTACGCACAGGATAGTAAGCTCTTAATCTTCCTGGATTACTTCCCACAATTTGCTCTCAATTGCCTCTAATTTTATTTCAATTTGTGCTCACCCTCAAACCTTCATGATTGTGTCTTTCTATGCCATCTGCAGTCAGTAGGTGAGCTCCATAAAGGCTCACATGTTAAACATGGATGGCAAACCAAAAACGCTTCTTTAAAACTTTTCCTCTAGCACTTGCTATTTTAAAATGTTTTTTTTTTAAAAAAAAAACAAAAAAACTCTTCCCACCTATTTTAAACTTGGCATCTAAAATTTTTCATATGTTGGAGCTCTAGCAAAGGATTTAATCATCAGCATATTATATCTGTATACTTGTGATATATTGAATATATTCATATAGAAATAGTGGACCGGCTGTTTCAAATCTGTTGATGGGAAAATGTGTGGCGTGTAATCGACTTGTAAAACTGATCGCCAATCCTCATGGTCTGATCCAGAAGCCAAATTGGACCGACCGTCTACCAAAAAGGGGATTCCATTTTTCAGTTCAAACACATGTATTAAACTGTGGAGCTTCTGAGGGAGCACGGTCATTCTAAATTTTGAAAGTTGATTGATCCATGAGATGGTTTGTCTTCGGGTGACGTTAAACACTGCCATATAGGGTGAAACAGAGAGGGCGAGATGCTTGGCGATTGATCACCAGGTTGCTGATACCCTTTCGGGATTCGGCATGGCACTTTGGGAGGTGGCTGGAATGGGTATCCATCTCAGAAATTTCCCCTGAAAGACCTCAGTTCCCGCTGATTGCATCTGGGCGTCCCATCAGCCATCCAGCCTGCATTGTTCCCTGGGTAAGACATTCCTGCCATCCTTGGGTGACCCAGACATCAACAGGAACAGGTGTTAACTTGGCTACCACTTGGTCAAGGTCAAGATAAAGGTCATTACATGCAATAAGCCAGGTTGCTATACTGTTCCTCGTGGTATGAAGTGAGCAGAAAGGCCCTTCACCTCTGTGGTCTTCAACCTCAAATTCTTGGTGGTGGTGGTTCAGTAGCTAAGTAGTGTCTGACTCTTGCTACCTCATGGACAGTAGGCTGCCAGGCTCCTCTGTCCATGGGATTTCTCCAGGCAAGAATCCTGGAGTGGGTTGCCATTTCCTTCTCCAGGGGATCTTCCCGACCCAGTAATCAAACCTGTGTCTCCTGCATTGCAGGCAGATTCTTCACCAACTGAGCTGTTGAAGGAAGCCCTTAAATCCTTAAATCTTGTATAATCATGAAAATAGGCTTGAGGCCAACTCAAAATGCAAAATATTGTACAAGACACCTGCCCGCTATTCCTCAAGGCTGTCCAAGGGATGGAAAGCAAGGAAAGGCCGAGAAACGGCTACAGACCACAGAAGAAATGTGAAATTAGCGAAATGCCCAAAATGGATGAAATTCAGTTAGCATGAATATACAGTGTTGGTTTTACAGTAGTGGCCAAGCCACTGAAAGGTTGTTGCTGAACCACGAAAGACGCCGTGATTCTTGGCCTCTGGGGGAGAATTCAGTCCGGGGCCAGAGACGAGTCTTGGCTGCTCAGAGCTTTTTTGTCATAAAGTTTTATTAAAGTATAAAAGAGAGAAAGCTTCTGACATAGATATCAGAAGGGGGCGCAATGAGTAGCCCCTCACTAGTGTTAGGAATGGAGTTATATACTTTTTAATTACTTATTACAGTGAATCAAAAGAATGTCTGGAGCTTACTAGAACCACTCCCATAATTTACATTTTAAGATAATAGGATTAGGCAGAAGGTTTTTTCCAGAGACTGTCCTCAAGCAGAATACATTATTGTTATACAATCCTAAAGAATGTAGAGGGGAATAAAGTTTGTCCTTTCCTCCTCCTTGAGGACCTCTCTCCTTGGGGACCCCCGGGGCTTCTTATCAACCTGCCTAGGAATTGACTCTGTCACTACCATAGCTATGTGGGTTAGATAAACAGGTGAGAAGTACACACTGAAACTTTGCTGCACTATCTTTGCAGCGTTCCTGTAAATCCAAATGTATTCGAGAATTAAAATGTATTCCAGAATTAAAATGCCTTCTATGTCGCAGGCATTTCTCTGGCTGGGAATTATAAGCTCAGAAATAGAAGGCAAAACAGGGCTTCCCTGGTTGCCTCAGTGGATGAGAATGCACCTGGCAATGCAGGGCACATGGGCTCGATCGCTGGTCCGGGAAGATCCCACGTGCCAAGGAACAGGTAAGCCCGAGCGCCATGACGTCTGAGCCTGTGCTCTAGACTCGAGGTGGTGGTTTAGTCGCTAAGTCTTGTCTGACTCTTGTGACCTGGTGGACTGTAGCCTGTCGGGCTCCTCTGTCCATGAGATGCTCCAGGCAAGAACACTGGAGTGGGTTGCCATGTCCTTCTCCAGGGGATCTTCCCCACCCAGGGATCGAAGCCAGGTCTCCTGCATTGCAGGCAGGTTCTTTACCGACTGAGCTACAGTGAACTCCTAGAGCTTGGGAACTGCAATTGTTGAAGCCTGCGTGCTCTAGAGCCTGAGCTGCATGACTAGAGAAACCACCACATTGAGAAGACCAAGTACCGCAACCAGAGAGGAGCCCCCGCTCGCCCCAACTAGAGAAAGCTCACGCAGCAGCCGAGAGCCAACACAGCCAAAATACACAAAAAGCAAAACAAGCAAGCAAGCAACGGATGGGAAACGTCGTCTCCGAGGCCTTTGCATCAGCTTCTGCAGCCGCAGCAGGACGTCTCTGCTGCAGCCATTTCTCCTTCTGGGTCACCGAATCTTGACCCACTGAACCGCCACACAAACCTTGGGACATTTGTTCTCAAGCTTTGGTGCTAGTCCAAAGCTCCGTGCGAGTGCAAGGATCACTGGGATTTTGCTTTTAAATTTTGTTGAGTGCCGCCAAGGATGTGCTTTAATAAAAAGCACAATTGTCACCCAAGGTCCATCGGATCAGTTGAGTTTGCTTTCGCTCTGTGGGTTTGGATGAATGTGTGATGGTGTGTGTCCACCGTTACAGCATTACCCAGACTAATGTCAGAGCCTTAAAAATCCTCTGTGCTACACCTTTTTTTTTTTTTTTCACCCTTCTTTGCCCCCAAAGCCCTGGCACCCATTGATCTTTTTGGTGTCTCCTTGGTTTTGCCCTTTCCAGAATGTCTTCTAACTGGAGTCATATAGTATATAGCCTTTACATATGGGCTGCTCCACTTTGGAGTACGCATGGAAGTTTCCCCCATGTCTGTTCATAGCTTGTTTCTTTTCTTTCTTTCTTTCTTATTTAGTGGCATCAGGTGTTTTAGTTGTGGGACGTGGGGTCTTCATTGCCTTCTGCCACATCTTTTGTTGGGGCGCATGGACAGTCTACTTGTGGTGGGTTGGGCTTAATTGCTCTGCACCCTGTGAGATCTTAGTTCCCCGATCAGGGATAAAACCCACATCCCCAGCATTGCGAGGTGGATTCTTAACCACGGGACTTGCAGGGAAGTCCCCACCCATTTCTTTTTAGTTCAGTTCACTTCAGTCACTCAGTCGTGTCCGCCTCTTTGCGACCCCATGGACTGCAGCACGCCAGGCCTCCCTGTCCATCACCAACTCCCGGAGTTCACTCAGACTCATGTCCATCGAGTCGGTGATGCCATCTGACCATCTCATCCTCTGCTGTCCCCTTCTCCTGCCCCCAACCCCTCCCAGCGTCAGAGTCTTTTCCAGTGAGTCAGTTCTTCACATCAGGTGGCCAAAGTACTGGAGCTTCAGCTTCAGCATCAGTCCTTTCAATGAATATTCAGGACTGATCCCCTTTAGGATGGACTGGTTGGATCTCCTTGCAGTCCAAGGGACTCTCAAGAGTCTTCTCCAGCACCACAATTCAAAAGCATCCATTTTTCGGTGCTCAGCTTTCTTTATAGTCCAATTTTGACATCCATACATGACCACTGGAAAAAGCATAGCCTTGACTAGATGGACATTTGTTGGCAGAGTAATGTCTCTGCTTTTTAGTATACTATCTAGGTCATAGCTTTTCTTCCAAGGAGCAAGCATCTTTTAATTTCGTGGCTTCTGTTACTATCTGCAGTGATTGTGAAGGCCCCCAAAATGAAGTTTCTCACTGTTTCCATTGTTTGCCCATGCATTTGCCATGAAGTGATGGGACCGGATGCCATGATCTTAGTTTTCTGAATGTTTAGCTTTAAGCCAGCTGTTTCACTCTCCTCTTGCACTTTCATCAAGAGGCTCTTTCGTTCTTTGCTTTCTGCCATAAGGGTGGTGTCATCTGCATGTCTGAGGTTGTTGATGTTTTTCCCGGCAGTCTTGTTTTCAGTGCTGAATAATATTCCATTGTCTGGATACTCTCCAGTGTATTCACCCATTCATATACTGAGGGGCATCGTAGTCGCTTCTAAGTCTTGGCAGTTATGAATAAAGCTGCTACAAGCACCATGTGGTTGTGCATTTTCATCTCCTTTGTGTAAATATTAAGCAGTGAGATTGCTGGATCTCCTGGTAAGTCTGCTGAGCTTTGTATTGTTGTTCAGTTGCAAAGTTGTGTCCGACTCTTTGCGACCCCATGGATTGCAACACACCAGAATTCCCTGTCCTTCACTATCTCCCAGTTTGTTCAAACTCGTGTCCATCGAGTCGGTGATGCCATCCAACCGTCTCATCCTCTGTCGTCCCCTTCTCCTGCCTTCAGTCTTTCCCTGCATCAGGGTCTTTTCCTGCAAGTCAGCTATTTGCACCATTTGGCCACAGTATTGGAGCTTAGTTTTGTAAGAAACCTCTAACCTGTCTTTTAAGAAGCCTGTACCATGTTGGGTGCTGTTTGCTTTTCCATACACTTTTCTCTTCAGAACCTTGAGTGGCATCTGGCGCACACAGAACGGGAATAAATATTTGCTCAGTACGGAATGATAAGATGCACCTGGGCCGTGTATTGATAGTGTGCATTTCCCAGCCAAATCCCAGAGACTCTGATTCACTGGGTCTGGAGCGGGTCCCAGGAGTCTGCCTGTGTGTTCTTGCCAGGATATGCTAGGGTGCCTGGTCTGAAAATGATGCTTTAAGTAACACTGCTTTCTGAACTGATTCTGGTGAACTTCCTTCTGTTATCTGGTCAGAGAGGAAGGTTTTGCACACTTCTGAAAAAGGGTAGTTCCTGGCATATGCTCTTCATATATCACTGTGTTCCCCAAGTTGCTACTTGGTTGTCTTGAAACTAAACCAGGCTGCCTCCCCCGCCACCCCCCGCCCAAGAAAAAATCTAGTTGAATGAAAATCGTTGCAAATAAATGTGAGTTCAGAATAGACAACTTTGGAAAGCAGGGGAGACCACAGGTAGGAGTACACGTTTTCAGACATAATGTAGACACTTGAATTCTACAGAAGTAGCCGATGCTTTCCTGAAGTACGTCCAGAACTGTAGGAATACTACATTAAATGTGGGCTTATCTTACATAACCGCAGTGCAATGGTCAAAATCAGGAGCTTAACATGGACCCAACGTTATTGTGTCTCCTGAGACCTGTTGAGATGCTGCCAGCCGTGAGACTAATATCCAATTTATCCTTCACTTGTCCTGTCTCGTTGAAAGTGAAAGAATTAGTTGTTCAGTCATGTCTGACTCTTTGTGACCCCATGGACTGTAGCCCACCAGGCTCCTCTGTCCATGGAATTTTCCAGGCAAGAAGACTGGAGTGGGTTGCCATTCTCTTCTCCAGGGGACCTTCCTAACCCAGGGATCGAACCCAAGTCTCCTGCATGGCAGGCAGACTCTTTACCCTCTGAGCCACCCTCTTGAAGTAACTACTCAGTCGTTCCTGGCATAGCAGGACTTTGACACTGTTGAATAGAGCAGGTTAATTTTTATAGAATGTCTTCAATTTAATCTTCCTTGATCTCTCCTTATGATTCGGTTCAGCTTAGGCTTATTTTTTGAAATTAAAAACTTTAAGTTTAAAGCAATATTCTTAATCTCCTTAGCTCAAGGTGTCTGTCGTAATGGAAGATGGATGGCTGCAAAGTGTTGGAAAGCTTTTGAGATGAAATTCTGATTTTCTGTAAGGTGAAAGATTTCCATGAGGAATAAAAGAACTGTGTACAGTAAGAACCTTTCTTTCTTTCATGTATATTCCATACTGGGAGCTTAGAAACAAAGACACTGCTGACATGCATCTTTTTGTTTTTCTAACTTTTTAAGACTTTTTGTTTGTTTGTTTGGTGTGTGTACCATTTTCAAGGTCTTCACTGAATTTGTTACAGTATTCTTTTTGCTTTGTGTTTTGGTTTTTTGGCCTTAAGGCGTGTGGGATTTTAGCCCCCCAAACCAGGGTTTGAACACACATCCCCTGCATTGGAAGGCAAGCTCTTAACCACTGGACTCCTAGGGAGGACCCTGTTTTGTTTTTCTTTTTTTAACTTTTATTTCCTCCCCTTCTGGCTTTTTCTGTGCTGGTGATCTGTTGGGAAAGGCAAGCCATTTGTTGTAGAATATCTGTTTTCCAGATTTCTGAGAATGCTTTTCTGGTGTCTGTATAAGTGAAATTCCCCTCAGTAGACTAAATAGTGCATGAGTAACAGAAGTATCAAAATCTAGACAGATCCTGGAATAGCTACTGAAACATTATAAGCATTTAGCAACAATTCAGAGATCCCTGCTGAAAGTGAGCCTGGAGTCACTAACGATACTTTTTATAAGGGTCTGTCCATTTCTTTTTCTTGATACAAGATTAATGGTCCTGGAAAATCCTTTAGCTACGTTGTTTCTGGATTTCAGGAAGGTGATTGGCATAATCTTCCTGCTTGTTTGTTCCTGCTTGTTTGTCGTGATAACATCCACGACTCTCCAGCACCTCTCCTGCGTCAAGAACTTTATAAGTACCATCTGGATCTCCTGATCCTGAAAATCAGAATTCAGGAACCACGCGAATTTATATTCACATCTCAACTCTGCCTCTTTCTGCTGTGAGAGCATGAGTGTGTAAATTAACCTCCTTTCGTCTCAGCTCTCCTATCTGTAAGAAAGCGATAAGGATGAGACCTGGTTTAAACAGTATTTGTGAAGATGAAATACTGAGTTGGTCCCAAAATTCGGGTTTTACAGGGAAACCTGAATAAACGTTTTGGCCAATCCAATATTTTGAAAACTGAATGCAGGTCAAAATCTTCATATGGTGCCTTGCGTGTTAATATGCTCTCACTAACCGCTTGCTGTTAGCTGTCGCTCTCCCTGTTGTTCCAATAAAGAGACTGAGGGTCAGAGAGGCTCCATGTATGAAGCAAGTTGTAGGTCCAAGTTCTAGCACCAAAATCATTCCTGGAATACTTTTCCTGCTTTCTCGCAGACAAGCCAAAAGAGAACAAGACAGACTTTTTTTTTTTTCCAACTTGCATAACCCCCAGCTGTTCTAAAACAAAAAGCATCAGTGCCTAAAAGAGTGTGATGTCTGTATTATTGCTACTGGATCCTTACCACCGTTTCAGCCCTGTGAACATGTGGCTTCCTGGAAGATTGTTTTAGCAGTTGCAGATGAAAATAAACTACTCCAAATAATGCTATGAATGAATTAGGGTTTAAAAAAAAAAACCCAGACATTAAAAACCTAAACTTGAATTTTGAGATTTAATTAAGAAAACATACTTCCGACTCGTTCTCCAGAGAGAAACACTTGACAAATATCAAATAAGTTATTTTTAGGTTTTGAACTTGCTGTGAAAAGTAATATGGGGATTTTCGTTCACCTATCTGAGCCCGTCTGCCCATCTCTGAGATTCCAGATTCTGCGTGCGCTCAAGTCCCAAGCTCAAGGATTTAACAAGAGTGGGTGAAACCGAGGCCCTCCGTTTTTATGCTTATCGTATTACATTGAGAAAAAAATACAAAATGCAACCTCAAAATGTGTGCTGTGATGCCACCAGCTGGTGATCAACCAGAAAATGTGGTCCAGTTTGCAGAGAACCCCTTATTTGGGGGCGTCTTGGTACCACGTCCTTTATGGTAAAGTAGAACGCTATACACAGCCAGTCAACAGAGGGCAAAGGGTCTGCAGCTCCGCCATGGCCATCAACTGAAGGTCCATCTGAGTACTTCTCTCCTGCCTTTCTGTCTGGACATCAAAAGAGCTAGTATTGGGCCTGAAAGGCCACCTTGATCATCATAGTGGTGCTGTGGGTGGATAGATATGATTATTCCAACAATAGAAGTTGTGAAAAATACAGAATTATACCAAGATGTTGTTACAGGAGAAAATTCTATGATACGCTGAATGGTTTCCTCCAAAATCCACCTGTTACAGCCCTGATCCCCGCTGCAGCCATCTCTGAGCATCCACATTGCAACTGGCTCCCAGATTCCCTCAGATTCCAGAATTCTTGGATGCTTAAGTCTCTGTGCAAAACAGCACAGTGGTGGGGCTTCCCCGGTAGATGGTAAAGATGGTAAAGATGGTAAAGAATCCGCCTGCAATGCAGGAGACCCAGGTTTGATCCCCCGGATGGGGAAGATCCTTGGAGAAGGGAATAGCTAGCCACTCCAGTATCCTTGCCTGGAGAATCCCATGGATGGAGGAGCCTGGCAGGCTACAGTCCATGGGGTCGCAAACAATCAGACATAACTGAGCAATTTCACTTTCTTTCTTTCTGGAGAAGGAAATGGCAGCCCACTCTAGGATTCTTGCCTGGGACATCCCTTGGACAAAGTAGTCTATCAGGCTATATAGGTCATAGACTCGCAAAGAGTCAGACACGACTGAGTGATTAGCACTTTCCCTGGTGGGTCAGTGGTAAAAAAAAAAAAAAAAAAAAAATCCACCCTCCAATGCAAGAGAAATGGGTTTGATCCCTGTTCTGGGAGGATCCCACGTGCTGTGGACCACCTAAGTCCTTTGCCTACAACTACTGAGCCACAGTCTAGAGTCTGGGGACCTCAGCTGCTGAAATCCATGCTCCATGATGAGAAGTCACCACAATGAAAAACCCATGCACCAGCCCTAGAGAGTGGCCCTCACTTGCCACAATGAGAGAAAGGCTGGGTGCATCAATGAAGACACAGCAAAGTCCTAACTAACTAACTGACTAAAATTATTTTTAAAAAAGTAAGAAATAGCAGAGTACGGGACCTCAGAGTGTGACTGTCTTGGGAGAGAAAGCCTTCAGAGAGGTGATTCAGGCAGCATGAGGTTGTGGGCTGGATCCTAAACCAATGTGACTGGAGTCCTTATTAGATGGTGATGGGGGTTTAGACACATAAAGGGGGACCCCTGGGGGCCTCCGACACATGGCAAACACCAAAGACAGGGAGGAGACCGTCCTCTGCAAGGCCAGGAGAGAGGTCTCAGGAGAATAACCTTGATCTTGGAACTCCGGCCCCACAAAGTGTAATATGATAGACGTCTTCCGTGTCAGGCCCCCCAGTCTGTGGTATTTTGTTTCAGCTGCCCGTGTTGACTGATACACCCTCCCGGTTGTGTGAACGTGAAACGATCACACGTTGAAACTTTGTGATGGTTAACCTGATGTCCACAAGGGTGGGCTAAGTGATGCTTAAGTCGCTTGAGCCACATGGCTTCTGAGTGTGTCTGCTGGCGCGTCTCTGATAGAGGCACCGTGAGGTGAAGGCATTTTAGAGAACGTGGAGACTGCCCTTCCCATATCTCCTGCCCCCTTCCACACACATATGGCCTTCCCGGGAGCAGATTGCCGCAAAGTCCAGTCTGCAGGCTTAATCTGGCCCCTCGTCTTTATAAGAAGGCTGGCCGCCGTCTCTTTCGGGGAATCCACTTCGATTTCAGGATCTGCTGAGGTTGGCGATCCCCAGAGGAAAAGCACTTCTCTGAATTAGTGTAGGAAGGGAAGCGTGCACAGCCCAGGTGCGTGACTGAGAAATTCCCCATCACTATCAGTGGCAGACAGCGTTGTGCCTTTCGACCAATCAGCGTTTCCACAGGGTGGGTGCTCTGCAGCGGGTGATACCCCGTGTCAACGCAGGTCGGAACAGAAATCCAAGGTTCTGAGTGTCCCGCCACGAGCTATCTCCCATTCAGGAAGTGGGAGCTTTCTTCCTGCCGGCAAATCCCCATGCAGACACTGTGGATCACCTCTTTGGACCCAGAAGCATCTCCTCTAGTGTTACAAACTATCATGGAACAAGGAGATCCAACCAGTCCATCCTAAAGGAAATCATCCCTGTATATTCAGTGGAAGGACTGATGCTGAAGCTGAAGCTCCAATACTTAGGCCACTTGATGCAAAGAACTGACTTGTTGGAAAAGACCCTGATGCTGGGAAAGATTGAAGGCAGGAGGAAAAGCGAATGACAGAGGAGGAGATGGTTGGATGGCATCACCGACTCAATGGACATGAGTTTGAGTAAGCTCTGGCTGTTGATGATGGACAGGGAAGCCTGGCGTGCTGCAGTCCATGGGGTTGCAGAGTCGGACATGACTGAGTGAACAACAGAAATGAAAATGCAGTGTGATTATTGCTGCCAAAATTTGGCCGCTGTTGACCGGTGCTGGGTTAAACCTTGGAGACGGTTTTGGGTGAAGTAGAAAGAAACAACACTATTGCTTTTCCAGGCAGAAGGGGCCACAGTGAGGCTAATGCCCTCGAGATCAAGACTGTGTGTCTCCTCTGGAGAGGATACTCAGGAGTCTTAGAGTGTTCAAGGAACAGGGTGTGGTCAGCTTGTGGACATACATCTGATTGATTGGTGACAAAGGAATCAGGAGTCAACATCGTCAACCTTCAGCTTCCTACTGGTCTGCGGTGTCCGTGCTTGTGGACAGCATTCAGGTAACTTCTCCCACCTGGTGGGGGTTTCTTTATCTGCAAAACAGTTCAAAGGACATGGCTCAGAATAGAAGGTATAGTCCTTGTTCTTGCTGTTCGGTCACTACGTCACATCGACTCTTTGCAGTCCCATGGACTGCAGCATGCCAGGTCTCCCCGTCCTTCACGATCTCCCAGAGTCTTCCTCAGACTCATGTCCATTGAGTCGGTGATGCCATCCAACCATCTCATCCTCTGTCATCCCCTTCTCCTCCCACCCTCCCAATCCCTCCCATCATCAGGGTCTTTTCCAATGATTCAACTCTTCACATGAGGTGGCCAAAGTATTAGAGTTTCAGCTTCAGCATCAGTCCTTCCAATGAAAACCCAGGACTGATCTCCCTTAGGATGGACTGGTTGGATCTCCTTGCAGTCCGAGGGACTCTCAAGAGTCTTCTCCAGCACCACAGTTCAAAAGCATCAACCCTTTGATACTGAGTCTTCTTTATGATGCCACTCTCACATCTGGACATGACTACTGGAAAAACCATAGCTTTGACTAGACTCCTTGAGGAGGATCTAAAGGTCTTTGACTTTGTTTAAAGGCTAAAGTATTATTATTTTGTCTCACTTGACTGTTTTCCTTTTTTTCTGCATTTTCTCACTGTCTGATTCAAAGGATCC
Source organism: Connochaetes taurinus (assembly GCA_006408615.1). Classification (NCBI taxonomy): domain Eukaryota; kingdom Metazoa; phylum Chordata; class Mammalia; order Artiodactyla; family Bovidae; genus Connochaetes; species Connochaetes taurinus. Next base: position 16,580 of record SJXO01004192.1, on the reverse strand, counting down.
TTTGACTAAAGTTCTTCTACAGACAAAAGGCAGGGGGAGGAACTCAGTGGTGCTCGTGGGGTCCTGTGTGGTTTCAGTATCAGCAGTAGGACGTTCTGTAGGCTAACTTGGAACTTTGTCAATAGCCTGGATGCTTAGGATGGTCTCTAGCACACTGAATACCTTTGCATCTCAGTCCGGAGGAAGGAAAAGCACCCCGTGCTTTGGTCTTCAGAAAAGCCCTGCATTTCATCATGAAACCTCTACAGGAATCAAAATCTAACTCTCGGCTGTCACGGAAATGAGCTGGTTTTCTGACAGTAATGGCAGCCCTGAGTTCATAGGGAAATAACGCCCCGGCTGATGGCAGACGGAGGAGGTGAACTCCATAATAGCCGTTCTTCAGTGTGGCTGGCCCATGAATGGACGCAGGAAATCATACAGAGATTTCAGAGATGCCTCTCTGGCTGTGCCCCTATCATTAGCCTCGCAGAACAATCCCTTCTGCCTCTTGAGTCTCAGCGAAACCTCCAGCTGGCTGAGCGGAACACTCATGGCTGAACTCCGTCTCCCATCTAAGCCGTCAGAGAGGGTTTTGCTCCGTTTTTGCAAAAAAAAAAAGTTCTTGCTGTCAAGACTGCTCTTATGTCTTTGTACTTCTCCTGCTAAGAAGGGCATCGCTTCAGATGAAAAGATACCAATTTTATCCATCCTGGGGTAGAATAGAGGTGAGAGGCACAGAGAAATTTCTGCTTTCAAAGTTGCCTTTGTGACACCTCTTACTTGTCTTTGAGATGATTGTGTAGATCTAAGATATACGGAAGGAGACGTTAGTTTTTATCCTTCAGTGAAAAATATAAGAGATTCTGGAAATGCACAGCTAATAAGAAGTAAGCCCATAGAATGATATTGTCCTTTTCTCTGTTCCAGTGGCTGAATTTGTTCATTTTAATTTTTTGACTCTTTATTTTGAGACCTGACTGTGTTTCCCTAGATTGGAGCTCCTGGGGGTCAGTGACTTGGAGCTAGTTGTTTAATTTTTTTTTTTTTTTTAATGTTTTCTTAGGCAAGCCCCTGCTGCATTTTGTAGACAACTTGGAACTAGACACACAGGAACCTCATATTTAACATTTGTGTAGTATTAATGGAAATATTAAGTATTAGGGAAACAAGATCAAAACCTTGTTTTAAAATCCTAGGAAAGCTATAATTCAGTTCACTCTTTTAAGTATTTTGAGAGGATGTCATACATTGCATCAATACATTGCAATTAAATTCTGTTTCATCGACTCTGTAATTCATTTATACTGTGAAATCTCCAATGTTGCCTTAATTGATGAATCTTGTATTCACTTGAAATATACATGAGTTGCTTTTATTTCTATTTGATCTGCCAAAGACGGGATTTGGCTTTTCATTTGCCTTAAGTGGATGGATACCAAGCATTTTATCGCAACAGAAGTCTGTGGGTTTGTGCCAGTCGCTGCCTGTAGGGGTGAATCACCTGCGTTTTAACATTGAAGATGGTCACACGTTTTTCGAAGTTCCCGAGAGAGAGGCTCTTTCCCTCTCTCTCTTCTGCAGGGACTGGCCTCCTGGTTTGCTCTTCAGCCAGAGAATTGCAACAAAGTTAAGGGTGTTAAAAATCTAAGGCGGGCCTTCTTGGAGCTGTAGCTTCTGCTTGGGCTGTCTTTGACCCTGCTGTGATGTGTACAGCCCTAGGATAGCCTCCTTAATGAAGGGAGACCATCAGCCCAGCACAAAGGGCAGAGCTACCTTACCCGGCTCAGCTGTGAGTCCAGGGATGCCACAAACCACAGAGGTGAGCCGTCTCCGCCAAGGCCTGCCTAGGTGATCAGCACCGCAGCATCATGAGAAATCAATTGCTGTTTCTGAGCCATTACATTTTCTAAAAGTCATGTATTTTTAAGGCTTTTCATTGCATATTGGGAAACAGCCGGTTAACGGTGTTGTGATAGTTTCAAGTGGACTGTGAAGGGACTCAGGCATATGTATTAAGTGAAGTGAAGTGAAGTCGCTCAGTTATGTCCAACTCTTTGCAACCCCATGGACTGTAGCCTACCAGACTCCTCCGTCCCTGGGATTTTCCAGGCAGGAATACTGGAGTGGGTTGCCATTTCCTTCTCCAGGAGATCTTCCCAAACCAAGGATCAAACTCAGGTCTCCCGTATTGCAGGCAGATACTTTACCATCTGAGCCACCGGGGAAGCTCCTTCTACCCCAAACTCCCCTCCCATCCAGGCTGCCACGTGACACTGAGCAGAGTTCCCTGTGCTCTCCAGTAGGTCCTTGCTGGTTCTCAGTGTTAAATACAGCAGAGTGTCCATGTCCATCCCAGACTCCCTGACTATCCCTTCCCCCATCTTTCCCCCTGGTGACCATAAGGTTATTACAGAGGATTGAGCAGAGTTCCCTGTGCTGTCCAGCAGGTCCTTGCTGGTTCTCCATGTTAAATACAGCGGTGTGTACATGTCCATCCCAGACTCCCTGACTATCCCTTCCCCATCCTTCCCCCTGGTGACCATAAGGTTATTACAGAGGATTGAGCAGAGTTCCCTGTGCTGTCCGGCAGGTCCTTGCTGGTTCTCCATGTGAAATACAGCAGAGTGTCCATGTCCATCCCAGACTCCCTGACTGCCCTTTCCCACCAGCAACTGGAAGTTCATTTGTTATGTCTGTGATTCTGTGTCTCTTTTGTAAATAAGTTCATTTGTATCATTTCTTGTTAGACTCTGCATACATGATATCAGAGATATTTCTCCTTCTCTGTCTGACTGACTTAACTCAGTATGACAGTCTAGTATGGCCATCCATGTTGCTACAAGTGACATGATTGCCTTCTTTCTGATGGCTGAGGAGTCTTCCGTTCTGTATATGTACCACATCGTCTCTATCCATCCATCTGCTGATGGACATTTAGGCTGCTTCCACGGCTTGGGTATTGTGAATAGTGCTGCAGCAAATGCTGGGTGCATGGCTCCTTCTGGACCACGTTTTTCTCCGGATGTGTGCCCAGGGGTAGAACTGCTGTGTCATACGGTAACGCCACTTATCCTTTTTAAAGGAACTTCCATTCCATTCTCCATAGTTAGCCATTACATTTTGAATAGATGCCTCTGTAGCTCTAGGTAACTGAAATTATCTATACCCCCCTCCCCACACGCCCAAAGAGTTCATTACAGAATTAATGTCGGCAATGTCTGATTAAAGATAACAACACTGATTCAAACCTCAGTTAACGTAGAAACTGCAATTATGTGCTTATACTCGCTCTGTGCTTTTTGCAGGCAGATAAGGCTCACAATTATCTCTCTCTCTCTCTTTTTAATCAGATAAAGGAAGCAAACAAGTTAATCAGGTAAGTTTTCTCCTGATGTCAGATTTTAAGAGGGATTTGTCACATGAGCAATTTATATAGTAGCTACGTGAAAGAAAGTAAAAAATATATATATATGTCTGATTCTAAAATAAGAAACTTAATGAATAATCAAAGGGAGTTAGAGTAATGTGAATGGGGTAATTTTGGGACATATTTGGTAAAGGCACGACTTGCAAAATATAAAGATTATACGGGATACCATGCAACTTAAAGACGCTTAATTCCAGTTGTGTTTTTGTAGGAAGCTGCCTACTATATTCAACATTGCCCAGTTTGTCCTAGAATTCGTGCCTTTGATAGAATTAATCTGAGAGCCACGGAGTTGATGTTCTGCTGTTTATTGAAAGAAAGATCTGTAGCATGATTCTCAAAAAGGAGAGTCCATCCCAGTTTTGTTCACACACCTAATTTTGATCATGAGTCTTGATCTCAGGAAATGGGAGCCGTTTAACAGGGTATGCAGTTATTTACTTGAGACGTCTCAGTCCTGTGACTTAGAGCCAGGAGATACCGTTTGTGCTTGGGTTAGTGTGCATTGTTACAGATGAAAAGGCTTAAGTGTATTGTTCTTCAGTGGTTCCAGTTTTGAACCTCACAGTATCCCCTGGTGGCCGCTGGGATGAATTAGATATGAGATCCACCCCGCGTAGCATGCCCTCTTGTGTAATTAAACCATGAGGAGGGTTTGCCCCGAACAGCCTTTTGTAGAGTGTCTGTAGCTGTCACTGAACTCTTTCTAGCAATTACTTTGCACCGTAGCCAGCTGTTCCTTGAAGAATAGAGATTGCATGCGCGCCCTGAGCCCTCTGTCCTTGTGCCAACCACAGCCTTCACCACATCTCTGAGCACTGTATCGGGCAGAGTTCTGTACCCCCTTGGTACTGAGCTCCCCCTCGCTTCACTTACTTGAGCCAGTGGGTGTGTAAACATTTGTAACACAAGTAGACATTTTGAAAGGGCTTCCCAGGTGGCACTGGTGGTAAAGAACCCACCTGCCAGTGCAGAAGACACAGGAGATAGCAGGTTCGATTCCTGGGTTGGGCAGATCCCCTGGAGGAGGGCATGGCAACCCACTCCGGTATGCTTGCCTGGAGAAATCCCAAGGACAGAGGAGCCTGGCTGGCTATGGGGTCACAAAGAGCCGGATACGACTGAAGGAGCTTAGCACGCATGTAGAGGTTCTGAAAAAACTCGAGCTGTTCTGTTTCTTCCCACTGATGCCAGCGAGTGTGTGCCTGAGCCAGCTTGTTGGAATTAAGACATCTGTGGTGATGTTCGTTGGGTCACACCACACCAATGCAGACCCTGTAAGTGAACTCGGCAGACAGCAAAGAGCCGCCCAGTTGAACACAGTTTAAATGTCCACCCCTCTGCCTCCTGAGCTAAATCACTGCAGTTCATTTATGTATCCGTTTATGCATTTGATGTGGACAGTTTTCAAAGTCTGTATTGAATTTGCTATGACGTTGCTTCCGTTTTGTGATTTGGTTTTTGCGCCACAGGGCATATAGGATCTTACCTCCCTGACCAGAAATGGAACCTAAATCCCCTGCATTGTAAGGGAACATCTTCGCCTCTGGGCCGCCATGGAGGTTTCCAGCATAATTTCTTTGAAGCCATTGAGCTTAGGGATATTTGTTATGTGACTTTATGGCAGTAGTAGATACCTGGTCTTTTTTCCAGCATGGTCTTGTCTGATTGGCAAGACTTTGAAGTCAGCGCACTGAGAATATATTATGTTGGTGTTAATTTGCTGTGTGTGTGCGCATGTGATCAGTCCATTTTAGGTTAAATTCATAAATTTAAGTAATTATAAGTTAGTGTAACACCCTCGGTCCCTCATTTATTAACATAACATTCAATAATTATAGCAATTATGTTAATACCAAAAGGGCCAAGTTTTATCACTTCGTCATACCATTGTGAGGTTAACTGCTATGTCACCGAGATGAAAAGTGGGTTGAAAGGTTATCACTTCTGAGGCATGTTGTTACTGCTTCATCCTGGTGCCTTGTGGATGAAATCAACTCATAAAGGAGGAGGAATTCCCTGGTTTTTTTAAGACACCACCTTCCATTACAGGTGGCTCAGCTAGTAAAGAATCCACCTGCATTGCGGGAGACCTGGGTTCTATCCCTGGGTGGGGAAGATCCCCTGGAGAAGGAAATAGCAGCCCACTCCAGTATTCTTGCCTGGAAAATTCTGCGGATGGAGGAGCCTGGTAGGCTACAATCCATGGGGTTGCAAAGAGTGAGACACTACTGAGCAACTTGCCTGGTTCACTGGTTCCACTACAGGGCGTGCAGCTTTAATCCCTGGTTGGGGAGTTAAGATCTCACATGCCTCATGGTCAAAACAGGAAAACATAAAACAGAAGCAATATTATAACAAATGCAATAAAGACTTAAAACAACGGCCACATCAGAAAAATAAAAAATTCTAAAAAAAGGGAAAGTCTTCCAGATATCATCAAATGCCCTTTAGAACACCCAGAAATTGTCTACATAATCAAAACTGCAGGGAAACCTGGGTTTACATTTTTGCCTGAAAGATAAAGCAATAAAGTGGACACTGCTGTTGAATCACATGGCAGTGTGGCTTGCCTCGCTCCACAGCAAAGGAGCCCCGTGTTTAATTCTGGGCACGATCGCTTATTGGTTTGGGGAAGGTAGATACGATTCTCAAATTCTCTAAGCATCAGCTTTCTCATAAAAAAAAACGAGGCTATTAATATTACTTCCATAAGAAGGTTGCTTCGAGAATTAAATCCAGTGGTATATTCAGGATGCTTTGCAGAGCACCTGGCATATATTTAACTACCCAATAAATTACAGTTATTATTATTAAGACGGCTTGCTGCTCATATAAGCCTGAAAATCCGGGAGCAGCAGTTTATTGGGAACAAAATTAGTGCAGCATTCTGATGAGCTATGCAGAAAAGTAATGAATCAGTGTCTGTGATGTAGAGGGTGCCTCTCTTTGAAAATGGGTCCCATTTTTTAAAAAAAGGGAAAAAAATTCACCCTGAGGGTCCGAGGCTCAAGGGGTGAGAAGAAGCATGGCCGATATTGGGATGTCTCCTTGGAAACCAAACGTGGACGCTTCTGGAGTAAAGAGACCGTGCAGAGCCTTGCTCAGGTAGGTTATCAATCACACGAATTCGATCGGATGCTTGCTGGTGCTCCTAAATCACTGATGACTTTTGGAGTCACACAAGGGTTTCCCTGGCAGCTAAGCTGGCAAAGAATCTGCCTGCAAGGTGGGAAGTTCTGGTTTGATCCCTGGGTTGCGAAGATCCCCTGAAGGAGGGCATGGCAACCCACTCCAGTCTTCTTGCCTGGAGAAATCCCATGGACAGAGAAGCCTGGCGGGCTACAGTCCCTGGGGTTGCAAAGAGTCAGACACAACTGAGTAACTAACACTTTCACTTTTAAAAACTCTAGTAACTATGGCATGACCACCTTAGATACATGGTAAATTATCACAATGATAAAAAGTAGTTTATCCATTAGGGGAAATGCAGAAAATATAGACAAGTGAAAAGAAGAAAAAAAAATTTTTTTTAACAGAAATCTGTTGTGTTTTTTTTTTTCCAGAGCTTACATGTTGTAGTATATGGTCTCCCAGTCTTTCTTCTTCTTGACATTTAAAGGAAAACCACCAATAATTGGAAATTATTTCACAGAAAAGCAGCACTTTTTTTTTTTCTTTTGCAAACAAAGTAGATGTTATTTCATTGTCTCTGACAGAGAATGCTGAACAATGGATCTCAGATTCCAAAGAAAACATTTCAGCAAAGTATCAGGGTTAGCATCTGCAACCTTAACATCGCTCTAATAGACCTCAACATTTCTGAATCTTTGCTTTGCTAAAAGGCGAGAGAAGAATGTCTGCAGAGGTCTGACATAAGCAAGACGGTATGAAACAGCCCTGCTTTAGTGGGTTGGAAAAATGCTGATGAAATAGAACCAACATAATATTTTGAGCAAAAAAAGAAAAGCACTTACATTGTTCTTTATTTTAGAAACAGATCAGGACTCTGAAATGTGCTTTGGTTTTGAGTTTCTGGGCAGTCTGACTCAGTTGAAAAGACTCTGATGCTGGGAAAGATTGAAGGCAGGAGGAGAAGGGGACAGCAGAGGATGAGATGATTGGATAGCATCACCGATTCAATGGGCATGAGTTTGAGTAAACTCTGGGAGTTGGTGATGGACAGGGAAGCCTGGCGTGCTGCAGCCCATGGGGTCGCAGGGAGCTGGACACTGAGTGACTGAGCTGAACTGAACTGAACAGACCGACCCTCACTAAGAAAGCTGTTGGAAAACTTAACGGCCCTGTTGACCTTTGTGTTTTAAGACTAACTCCATGGATCTTTTCTGGTTTTTGATATTTGTTGTTGCTGTTGAGTTGCCAAGTCGTGTCCGACTCTTTTCCACCCCTTGGACTGCAGCATGCCAGGCTTCCCTGTTCTCCACTGTCTCCCAGCATTTGCCTAAGTTCCTGTTCATTGAGTTCTAGATTCCTTGGGGTACACTTATATATCCAGCTACAGAGCTCGGAGGCGATGATTTCTCCAGGGAGGCAGCCTACCCTCCATTACCTTTCAAAAGTGTGAAATCACTTCAAATATAGAGGCCTGGTTTTGAAGAAAGTGACCCCATTTCAAATTTCAGCATAATTTCAGGATGAGAGCCGTGTTTAAGAGGTTTGCATTTGCAAGTGAGTTCATAGCTTTATAGCTGTTCAGTCGCTCAGTCGTGTCCAACTCTGCAACCCCATGGACTGCAGCTTGCAAGGCTTCCCTGTCTTTCACTGTCTCCCAGAGCTTGCTCAAACTCATGTCCATTGAGTCGGTGATGCCATCCCACCATCTCATCCTTTGCCGTCCCCTTCTCTTGCCTTCAATTGTTCCCAGCATCAGGGTCTTTCACAGGGAGTCAGTTCTTCGCATCAGGTGGCCAAAGGATTGGGCCTTCAGCTTTAGCATCAGTCTTTCCAGTGAATATTCAGGACTGATCTCCTTTAGGATGGACTGGTTGGATCTCCTTGCAGTCCAAGGGCCTCTCAGGAGTCTTCTCCAGGACCACAGTTCAAGGTGCTTGCTTTTAGTTGTGGATTGTGAACTCTTAGTTGCGGTATGTGGGATATAGTTCCCTGACCAGGGATCGAATCCCAGGCCCCTGCATTGGGAGCTTGGAGTCTTAACCCCTGAACCACGAACTCAGTTGGTTTTTTTTTTTTAATTTAAAGCTATTTTTGAATGTGCTGGCTCTTCACTGCTGCACACAGGGTTTGTCTAGTTGCAGTGCATGGCCTTCTCTCTGTGATGTCATCTCCTGTTATGAAGCACAACACGGTAGTTGTCAAGCATGGCCTCAGCCGCCCTGTGGCCTGTGAAATCTTCCCAGACCATGAATGGGTCCACTGTCCCCCACGTTGCCAGACTCCCAACCCCTGGACCACTAGGCAAGGCCCCCTCTACCCCTCCGACTCAGGGGATCTTGATGGAAGCAGATGTCCTGAATTGCAGAGACCTATAGAAGGCAGCATCTTGCCCTGAGGGATGTAACTTGCGTGCCACCACATGCCTAGACACATGCCTAGGTCTCCAGGGATGGATAAGCACCGAGGCTCTCAACTAGCCCACTCTGAACGTGCATGTGTGTTTCCTGAATGCACAGCCCGGAACGCTGAGGGCCAGTGCGTATGGGAAAATTGGTAGTGAACGCCTTCACCCACTAAAGAGCGAAGGCATGTAAGCCAAGGGATGCCTGTTCATCTTCCCCACCCCTGCGTCCTGCAGAGTCAGTGAAACAACTGAAGAGGACCTTTGGACGCGTGTGCCAACGCCACGAATTTCCCTTTCGATTCTCTGCAGAGTTAATTTCCAGAGATGCAGCAGAATTTCACAGTGATGAATCAGTGCCTGGCAGATTCATAAGTCTTAACAGAGCAGAGAGACATGACTGGTCATCTGCCAGATGACACAGGAATTCCTTCTCCGATCATTGCATTAACTCAGATTTACAAACAGATAATAAAAGTACTGAAGGGAGGTCCCAAATCACCAGCCTTCAGAGGGAACGTCCAGAGAACTCAAAATCATATTTCTTTTTCTAGCGATTCGCTTTTCTTTAGCCATACGTATACATACATCTATCTCTCTATCAACTATCTATCTGTCTATAGATATGGGCTTCCCTGGTAGCTCAGACAGTAAAGAATCCACCCCCAGTGCAGGTGACCTGGGTTCCATCCTTGGGTCAGGAAGATCCCCAGGAAAAGGGAATGGTTACCCAGTCCGGTATTCTTGCCTGGATAATTCCATGGACAGAGGAACCTGGTGGGCTACTGTCTATGAGGTTGCAAAGTCAAACGTGACTGAGCGACTAACACATTTTCATAGATATAGATATGAAAGTGAAGTCGCTCAGTCGTGTCCGACTCTTTGCGACCCCGTGGACTGTTACCTACCAGGCTCCTCCATCCATGGGATTCTCCAGGCAAGAATACTGGAGTAGGTTGCCATTTCCTTCTCCAGGGGGATCTTCCCTACCCAGGGATTGAACCCGGGTCTCCCGCCTTGAAGGCAGATGCTTTAACCTCTGAGCCACCAAGGAAGCCCAATATAGATACAGATATAGATGTATTTAAACATTTATTAGGGTGCTTCGAGTCTTAGTTGCCATGCCTGGGCTTAGTTACTTTGAGGCATGTGGGATTTTTATTTTGACAACCAGGGACTGAACCTGTATCTCTTGCATTGGAAGGCGACTTCTTAACCACTGGATCACCAGGGAAGTGCCTTTAGCATATGTTAACTCTCTTATTTTAACAGTATGCTAATTGCTAGGTGCAGTAGGTGACTGAAAAGGAAATTTGGCCACTTCCTGCCCCCTAGTTGCCTCAGTAGCTATCTTCTCTGCTTCTCTGCTGGGCTCACCCTGAAGTATTGGTCCTCAAACTTTTTGGTACCGGGGGCCAGTTTAGAAGATGACAGTTTTTCCATAGACCAGGGTGAGGATGGTTTCAGGGTGATTCCAGCGTATTACACTTACTGCACACTTTATTGCTTTTATTACTGCATCAGCTCTACCTGAAATCCACACTCATTGGATCCCCTTGGTGAGGAACCCCTTCCCTGAAGGAAGGGATTCCCAAATGACTTAGTGGTAAAAAAAAAAATATGCCTGCCAATGCAGGAGATGAGGGTTTGATCCCTGTGTTGGGAAGATCCCTTGGAGGAGGGCATGGCAAACCACTCCGATATTCTTGCCTGGAGAGTCCCCTGGCGGGCTACAATCCATGGGGTCCCAAAGAGTCCGACGTGACTTCGCAACTAAACCACCACCACCATGATTGCTTGCTAGTATTTCAGTTTTATTAGTGCATCAACTCTACCTCATATCATCAGGCATTAGATCCCCTTGGTGAGGAACCCCTTCCCTGAAAGAAGGGCTTCCCAGGTGACTTAGTGGTAAAAAAATCTGCCTGCCAATGCAGGAGATGCAAGTTCGATCCCTGGGTCGGGAAGAGTCCCTGGAGAAGGGAATGGCAACCCACTCCAGTATCCTTGCCTGGAGAATCCCATGGACATAGGAGCCTGGTGGGCTACAGTCCATGGGGTCTCAAGGAGTCAGACACAACTGAAACGATTGAGCAGGCGAGCTACTCTATACACTGTACTGTGTGTGAGTAAGCTAGCCTGTGGCCTCTCTTGGGTTTGGGAAAGCTAGTCTGCAGTCTTCACTGGATATGCATAAGCTAATATATAGTCTCCACTGGGTATGCGTAAGCTAATCTGGGCTTCCCAGGAGCTGCTAGTGGCAAAGAGCCTGCCTGCCAATACGAGAGACATGAGAGAATTGGGTTCTGTTCTTGGGTCCTGTTCTTGGGTCACGAAGATCCCCTGGAGGAGGAAATGGCAACCTACTCCAGGATTCTTGCCTGGAGAATCCCACGAACAGAGGAGCCTGGTGGGCTACAGTCCATGGGGTCACAGAGAGTCGGACACGCCTGAAGCAGCTTAGTACACATGCCTGCAAGCTAGTCTACAGACTTTGTCTATGAAAATGGATTCATCTAGGTGGGAAAATGCACAAATGAACAACAGCAAGAGTCGGGATGAATCGGCATTCTTGGGGATAAACTCCTGGAGAAAAGGATCAGCATTCTTGTCCACTGAGGACCAGCTTGAATCTGTCCGACGTGGTTTCTCACACTCACCAGGCACACAAGCTGCCAAACAACAGCTTTATCACTGGTGCTTGCTCACAGTTAAGTACTCAGAACCACCAGCCAGTTCCCAACTCTCAAGAGTAGTAGAAGTTGTCACTAAGTCTGACTCTTGAGACCCCATGGACTGTAGCCTGCCAGGCTCCTCTGTCCATGGACTTCTCCAGGCAGGAATCCTGGAGCAAGTAATAATAAGTCATTATAAGAAGCAGATGGAGAAGGAAATGGCAACCCACTCCAGTATTCTTGCCTAGAGAATCCCAGGGATGGGGGAGCCTGGTGGGCTGCCGTCTATGGGGTCGCACAGAGTCGGACACGACTGAAGCAACTTAGCAGCAGCAGCAGCATAAGAAGCAGATAGAATCTCAGGTAAATGTTTCTAAAAAAATGAGTGACTGGGTAGAGAATGATTGTAACACACAAAAATTGATAGTGCAAGTCTTTAGGAAGACCTAAAGAAATCTGGCAAATCAAATTAGGTGGCTGCAAATAAACATATTGTTGACTCAGAGGTTTTAATAGAGAACAAAGGTTATTTTAAAAATAATTGGCTGCCTCTTTAACATAGGTATTTTGCCAATTTACTTTTTATAATATATAACATTTTGATTAATACATTTATAATATTGATTACAATTAGACAAGTAAGGAATTTGGACGTTTAAAAAGCACACATTTTAAAAATGTCCTTATTTTTCAATAGTGAAAAGCATGTAATAGGTTGGAATTAGTCTTTCATTAGAAAATGAAAGTGTTGCTTCTTAGCTCACATGTGATTGTAACACACAAAAATTGATAGTGCAAGTCTTTAGGAAGACCTAAAGAAATCTGGCAAATCAAATTAGGTGGCTGCAGATAAACATATTGGTGACTCAGAGGTTTTAATAGAGAACAAAGGTTATTTTAAAAATAATTGGCTGCCTCTTTAACATAGGTATTTCACCAATTTACTTTTTATAATATATAACATTTTGATTAATACATTCATAATATTGATTACAATTAGACAAGTAAGGAATTTGGATGTTTAAAAAGCACACATTTTAAAAACGTCCTTATTTTTCAATAGTGAAAAGCATGTAATAGGTTGGAATTAGTCTTTCTTTAGAAAATGAAAGTGTTGCTTCTTAGCTCACATGGTTTGGGGTGGGGTTTTGGGTTTTTTTTTTGGCTTTTTGGTGGCTAATTATTTCCTCTGACAAACTGACTACAGAATATTAGACTCAGGAAATGTGAAGGAACTCTATTTAGATCAAGCTGGTCTCTAAAAACGTCATGAAAGTCTGATTAGATGTTTTCCTATCTTCACAAATCCTCCTTAGTTAATCATGTTCCTTGGCAAAAGTGTGTTGAAATGACAGGTTATTTACACCTCTGTTTTAGATGCAGACATCCCTGGCATTTTGGACCCCCGAGTGTGAGTGTTTTGAGACGTGCTAATTGTGTAAGAAACCAGGAGTGCCCCGTCTATAACATTAGACAGGGATCGTTCAGATAGGAGCGAGGTCATAATGGAGTTGAATGCATGCTTTGTTTTACATAAAACTGCATACTCAAGTCTCTACTAGGCAGAAATTATCGTTCTATGCATCGACCGTAGGAAGATGGATGCTTTTGTTGTTGTTCAGCCTCTAAGTTGTGTCTGACTCCTTGTGACCCCATGGAAGGCAGCTCACCGGTTCTCCTCTGTCTTCCCCTATCTCCCAGAATTTGCTTGAAAATCATGTCCATTGAGTCGGTGATGCCATCCAACCATCTCATCCTCTGTGGTCCCCTTCTCCTCCCGCCTTCAATCTTGCCCAGCATCAAGGTCTTTTTCAATGAGTTGGTTCTTTGCATCAGATGGCCAAAGGATTGGCGTTTCAACTTCAGCATCAGCCCTTCCAATGAATATCCAGGGTTGATTTCCTTTAGGATGGACTGGTTGGATCTCCTTGTAGTCCGTGTATTGACTTTAGGAAGATGGAAGTTGTTTAAAAGACACTATACCTATTATGTGTGGGAATTAGGATTTTTTTTTTTTTACACTGTTAAAATATGCCAGAGAAGGAGAGTGTTCAAATTAGTAGACACATTTTCTGATGTCACTGAGTTCTGACAGATCAGTTTAATATCTGAATATCATAAATGTGAGTATTTCTCGTGCAATTCCAGGCTCCTAGCATGTAACACAGGGATATAGAGAAGATTTGTACTTGAGAAGAAAGTAAAACAAAACCATTAATGGTTAGGAATAGAAGAAATTACCATGATTAGTCAAGTAACGGGGCTTCCCGTGGTGGCTTAGTTTGTGAAATAATCTGCCTGCAGTGCGGGAGATTCAACCCCTGGGTCGGGAAGATCCCCTGGAGAAGAGAATGGCAACCCACTCCAGTATTCTTGCCTGGAGAACCCCATGGACGGAAGAGCCTGGTGGGCTACAGTCCATGGTATCACAAAGAGTCAGACACGACTGAGCGACTGAACAAATTATATATGTTTATATGACATGGTTACACATACATATATGTGTGTGTTTGTGTCTGTGTGTATCCAATATGTGTGTGTGTGTGTGTGTGTGTTTTGTACTGTACAGTACTGTGCTCAGTCGTGTCTGACTCTGCGACTTCATGGACTGTAGCCCGCCAGGCTCCTCTGTCCATGGGGGCTCTCCAGGCAAGGATACTGCAGTGGGTTGCCGTGCCCTCCTCCAGGGGATCTTCCTGACCCAGGGATCGAACTTGTGTGTGTTACGTCTCCTGTGTCTCCTGCACTGGGAAATGGATTCTCTACATTGAGTCACCTGGGACGCCTGTATACGTATATACAATTCTAGCTATCCCCAAATTTTCAAGTTCCTTTAGTATGATATTTGTTATGCATAGTTCAGTGGACTTCTTTTTCATTTTCTTATCTTTCTGTACTCTCTTTCTCTTTTTCCAGCAATTTATGTTAAGATTCCATAGGCTCAGAGTCCTAAAATAGCATGATATTTAAATCCAACCATTTAAAAAGATTCAAAGAGAGTTTGTTGAACTTATTTTTTAAAATATAATGTTGAGAAACAAAGATGGATTTGATCATTTGATAGCAAGAGTTAAGTTAAATTAGGCTTTTGTGTCATTGTAATGAAAATATGTGTACAGATTAATTTCAGTCTTTGGACTTGGGGGTGAAACTCTGAATTTTCCCAGTCAAGTTCTACCTGGTCGCCTAATATAATACATCTGCCATAACTTGATGGTATGAAAAGTTCACAGTATACCCTTCTAAATGCCAGCTATGTGTGAGCAGTTCACCTAAATGTGTGTGTGTGTGTGTGTGTGTGTGTGTGTGTGTGTGTTGGCTCCTCCGTCCATGGAATTTTCCAGGCAAGAAAACTGGAGTAGGTTGCCATTTTCTCCTCCATGGGATCTTCCCGTCCCGGGGATTGAACCTGGGTCTCCCAAATTGCAGGCAGACGCTTTATCATCTGAGCCGCCAGGGAAGCCCAGAATGAGTTTACTCAGATTAAATAGATAACTGTGCAATGGAGAAATTGATATCCTCCGTTTTCCACTTTTGCTTTCCCAGTTGCTAATAAAAGTTTAGGGGAATTTTGAGAATGTAGATTTTTTTTCCCCCTGTGGTTACCGTTATCACCTTTTATAGCAGTGCTATTTCAAACTATTTTTGAAGTTTTTATTATACACGTGTGGGAAATGAAGGGAAATGTATCTTAATGCTATTTTGTCTATTTCTTTCCTGAAAAATCCAACAGGTTGCTCATGAAGGGGAATTTAGTCGTAAGAAAATTTTGCTCTGGCACGTTATTGCATGATGACGGCATGGGCTGTTCATTTCTGCCACAGTGAGGGAACGTGTGTCCTTCCGTTCCCTTGATTTAACTTCAAGCTCATGATTTCTTGTTTTCAACAAGAAATTTACTTTCTGGTTCTACCCCCAGCTCACCCCTCCTCCCGCAGTGGTACCCACTGCCAGGTGGCCAGGACTGTTAATACATGCAGTGATGGGCACCTCCTGAATATTCCTGAAGATTCACTGGAAGGACTGATGCTGAAGCTGAAGCTCCAATACTCTGGCCACGTGATGCGAAGAACTGACTCATTGGAAGGGACCCTGATGCTGAGAAAGATGGAAGGCAAGAGGAGAAGGGGATGACAGAGGATGAGATGGTTGGATGGCATCACCACTCGATGGACATGAATTTAAGCAAACTGTGGGATACAGTGAAGAACAGGGAAGCCTGGCGTGCTGCAGTCCATGCAGTCACAAAACATTCAGATACAGCTGAGCAAAGAACAACAAAATGATCAGAGAGAGTTATTAAGTGAAATCTTGACTTGCAGATGGTTTAAATGACTCAGGGTAAAGCTGAGTTTCCCCATCACTTTAAAAATATTTATTGAAATAAATAAACCATATCACCGAGTCAGGTACTTGCGTTTTTTAAAATCACAGCCACCCAGGTTGTTTTTATTGCAACCATCTCATCCTCTGTCATCCCCTTCTCCTCTTGCCTTCCATCTTTCTCAGCATCAGGGTCCCTTCCAATGAGTCAGTTCTTCACATCTCCCAGACACGAGAATCAATCTTTGGGAGAAAGACTTATTGTAACTTATTACTCAACTCACTAATGAGAGAGAAGTTGAGGTGCACAGTTTCAGATAGCCTGAAACGCTCCTGGATTCCGGGAGGTCCTTGGGATCCTCTTCCCTTGCTGATGGGACAGAAGGGCCAGATGAGGCGACACATGTGGGCGGGTTGGTTATGTGTTGGGCGTGATGTTATGTGCATGCTGCGAGAGCACAGAACAGAACAGAAGCGTCTTCTTTTCTTCACATTTCTTTTTTTTCTTTATTCGTCTGTGCTGGGTGTTACTTGTGACATGTGCGATTTAGTTCCCTGATTGAGCATCAAACCCCGGTCCTCTGCATTGCAAGGGTGGAGTCTTAGCCAACAGGGAAGGCCCTGAAAGTGAAAGTGA